>SDVV010021166.1:0-13180 GCA_016164225.1 Gammarus roeselii | reverse complement strand
TCGCCTTTAGTACCGGCCAAAGCGTTGCTCGCCTTTAGTACCGGCCAAAGCGTTGCTCGCCTTTAGTACCGGCCAAAGCGTTGCTCGCCTTTAGTACCGGCAAAGCGTTGCTCGCCTTTAGTACCGGCCAAAGAGTTGCTCGCCTTTAGTACTGGCTAAAGCGTTGCTCGCCTTTAGTACCGGCCAAAGCGGTGCTCGCCTCTAGTATCGGTCAAAGCGTTGCTTGCCTTTAGTATCGGTCAGAGCGTTGCTTGTCTTTAGAACTGGCCAAAGCGGTGCTCGCCTTAAGTATCGGTCAACGCGTTGATTGCCTTTAGTACTGGCCAAAGCGTTGCTCGTCTCTAGTACTGGCTAAAGCGTTGTTCGCCTTCAGCACCGGCCAAAGCGTTGCTTGCCTTTAGTGTCGGCCAAAGCGTTGTTCGCCTCTAGTGCCGGCCAAAGCGTTGTTCGCCTTTAGTACTGGTCAAAGCGTTGCTCGCCTTTAGTACCGGCCGAAGCGGTGCTCGCCTTTAGGACAGCTAAAGCGGTGCTCGTCTTTAGTACCGGCCAGAGCGTAGCTCGCATTTATTACCGTCCAAAGCGTTGCTCGCCTTTAGTACTGGCTAAAGCGGCGCTCGTCTTCAGTACCGGTCAAAGCGGTGCTCGTATTTAGTACCGGCCAAAGCGCTGCTCGCCTCAAGTACCGGTCAAAGTGTTGCTCGCCTTCAGCACTGGCCAAAGCGGTTCTCACCTTTGGTACTGGCCAAAGCGGTGCTCGCTTTTATTTCCGGTCAAAGCGATGTTCGCATTTAGTACTGGCTAAAGCGGTGCTCGCCTTTAGAACCGGCCAAAGCGGTGCTCGCCTTTAGAACCGGTCAAAGCGGTGCTCGTCTTTAGTACCGGTCAAAGTGGTGCTTGCCTTCAGTACCGGCCAAAGCAGTGCTCGCTTTTAGTACCGGCCAAAGCGGTGCTCGCTTTTAGTACCGGTCAAAGCGGTGCTCGCGTTTAGTACTGGCTTAAGCGGTGCTCGCCTTTAGTACCGGCCAAAGCGTTGCTCGTTTTCAGTACCGGCCAAAGCGGTGCTCGCTTATAGTACCGGTCAAAGCGGTGCTCGCTTTTAGTACCGGCCAAAGCGGTGCTCGCCTTTAGTACCGGTCAAAGCGTTGTTCGCCTTTAGTACTGGCCATAGCGGTGCTCACCTATAGTACTGGCTAGAACGGTGCTCGCCTTTAGTACTGCCTAAAGCGATGCTCGCCTTTAGTACTGCCCAAAGCGGTGCTCGCTTTTAGTACCGGCCAAAGCGGTGCTCGCCTTTAGTACCGGTCAAAGCGGTGCTCGCCTTTAGTACCGGCCAAAGCGGTGCTCGCTTTTAGTACCGGCCAAAGCGGTGCTCGCCTTTAGTACCGGCCAAAGCGTTGCTCGCCTTGAGTACCGGCCAAAGCTATGCTCGTCTTTAGTACCGGTCAAAGCGTTGCTTGCCTTCAGTACCGGTCAAAGCTATGCTCGCCTTTAGTACCGGCCAAAGCGTTGCTTGCCTTTAGTACCGGCCAAAGCATTGCTCGCCTTTAGTACCGGCCAAAGCGTTGCTCGCCTTGAGTACCGGTCAAAGCTATGCTCGCCTTTAGTACCGGCCAAAGCGTTGCTTGCCTTTAGTACCGGCCAAAGCATTGCTCGCCTTTAGTACCGGCCAAAGCGTTGCTCGCCTTGAGTACCGGTCAAAGCTATGCTCGCCTTTAGTACCGGCCAAAGCGTTGCTTGCCTTTAGTACCGGCCAAAGCATTGCTCGCCTTTAGTACCGGCCAAAGCGTTGCTCGCCTTGAGTACCGGCCAAAGCGTTGCTTGCCTTTAGTACCGGTCAAAGCTATGCTCGCTTTTAGTACCTTATAAAGCGGTGCTCTCTTTAGGCACCGGATAAAGCGGTGCTCGCCTGAATATATGTATATATATATGTTTATGAGTATATGTGTATGTATGTATGTGTATATGTATATATATGTATATGTATATATGTGTATATTTGTATAGATGTATAGATGATTTGTAAATATTGTTGTATAGGTACTCTGTCACGGGCGCAATACTGCATGTTCGGTTTGTATGTGCTCATCATGAGTTTACAGTGTTTAACCCTGATTCAGAATGATAGCCACCTCGTAGCTGTTTTTTCAGCTGTTGTAGGAACTTTGATGTAGTACTAATTTGTTACTCGATAATATGGTACCATATATATATAAGGTGTATTCTTGTTTTAGTGCATTACTTGTAAACCCCAAGAAAAGCACGAGTCTTCTCGTTAATAGAGCCTTTATTTGTTTGTACCGTCTAATGTGCCTAATACGCTCATTTAAAGGTTTACACATTTTTTCTAACAACAAGCGAACATGTGCCTTTTGTCGTTGCTGGATATGCCGAAAACAACTCGTTTTGCATCACTATAACTATGTTATCGTTGTCCTTGTGTCAGACATGTACCAGATCAACATGGCGTACGCCTACTGGAAGTCGGGCAAGATGGCGGATAATGCGGTGTTCGACTTGTTCTTCCGCAAGGCGCCCTTTGGAGGAGAGTTCACCATCTTTGCCGGGCTGGATGAATGCATCACTTTCCTCAAGAACTTCAAATATTCGGCCTCTGGTGAGGGTTGGGATAAGAGCAGTTCAGATGATGCAACACCAACTTTACCTGCGACTTTAATGCTATAATATCCGCAGCAATCTCAAATGATGTCTCAACACAGGTCCATGTAGCTGCTAATTGGGCTGTTCGAGGCGCATTTCCTCTCATTACGAGAGAGCTCCACCATAAACAAGTTGTGTCATATCTCATTGAAACTTCGCAAGGGAATTTAAAGAAGTCTGGAAATCATTAGTAACCTTCTTGGATAAAATAACCTGAGCAATTCCATTCAATTATTACTGATGTTGAGGTTATCCTCAATCCACAAAAAATGATGTCACAATATCAGTCCTGCATGTCATCAGCAAAGTTTTGCTTGCTAAATTATACGTTCCTTCTTCACCTACCGAATTCAATATGGCTTTCAAGAATACAGAACATGCTTTATTAAATTGTACTGAAGATGTGGTTGATGGGTTCCATAGTGGAAAAGTCACGTTAGCAGCTACTATGAACATCAGCAAAGTTTTCGATTGTGTAAACCATGAAATTAGCAAAATTACGTCATTGTGGAGTTAGTTCCAGTGCCACAAACTTGATAAAACGTTTTCTTTTTGATAGAAAACACTTCGTGAATGTTTTGTGCACCATGTGAGTGTCAATCCTTGGACCTTCATTCCTCTTTATCTGCATCAATGCCATCTCCATATTACCATTGCTATTATGAATAATCCATTGACTCACATCTAATAAGTTGCCTCTAAAATGTCGACATGACGCAGATTGTATTATTTTCCAGGGGGAAGGTACCATTTGCTCACACACCGCTCGAATTGAAAGGTCACCCAATTGTGAATGAAGTAAACACAAAGTTTCTCTGAGGAACAGTAGACGGAAGACCTAACTGGGAAGATCACGTCTCTGTAGTTGCCGGGGAATTCTTCAAATCGTATGCCATCCTCATGACCTATCATTCTTATTCAAAACATTGTTATAAGAACACGAGCACACGCTAACAGACGTGACCACACCTGCAAAGCAAACCAATAACCTATCATTCATGTTCAAGAGCTTGTCATTAGAACACGAGCACACGCTAACAGACGTGACCACACCTGCTTATTTTTTTGGCTCTAGGATATTCTTCTACTGTGTCACATCATTACATTTTCCACTGCAGTGATGTTTACAAAGCTTTGAATCAATTACTCCCATTGCTAACGATTACCTCATATGCAGTAACGCTATGTGTAGTCATCGTAGCAATACGGATTGCAAAATGGACGTGTCGCATTAGCTCAACCCTTTGTTAAATGCAGAACTCTTAAAACTCGGAGTTCCGGCTCTACAGGTATTAGAATCGGTAGCAGTATAGGTGATTAACTCTGAATTCCGGCTCTACAGGTATTAGAATCGGTAGCAGTATAGGTGATTAATTCGGAGTTCCGGCTCTACAGGTATTAGAATCGGTAGCAGTATAGGTGATTAACTCTGAATTCCGGCTCTACAGGTATTAGAATCGGTAGCAGTATAGGTGATTAACTCGGAGTTCCGGCTCTAAAGGTATTAGAATCGGTAGCAGTATAGGTGATTAACTCTGAATTCCGGCTCTACAGGTATTAGAATCGGTAACAGTATAGGTGATTAACTCGGAGTTCCGGCTCCACAGGTATTAGAATCGGTAGCAGTATAGGTGATCAACTCGGAATTCCGGCTCTACAGGTATTAGAATCGGTAACAGTATAGGTGATTAACTCGGAGTTCCGGCTGCACAGGTATTAGAATCGGTAGCAGTATAGGTGATCAACTCGGAATTCCGGCTCTACAGGTATTAGAATCGGTAACAGTATAGGTGATTAACTCGGAGTTCCGGCTGCACAGGTATTAGAATCGGTAGCAGTATAGGTGATCAACTCGGAATTCCGGCTCTACAGGTATTAGAATCGGTAACAGTATAGGTGATTAACTCGGAGTTCCGGCTGCACAGGTATTAGAATCGGTAGCAGTATAGGTGATCAACTCGGAATTCCGGCTCTACAGGTATTAGAATCGGTAACAGTATAGGTGATTAACTCGGAGTTCCGGCTCTACAGGTATTAGAATCGGTAGCAGTATAGGTGATTAACTCGGAGTTCCGGCTCTACATGTATTAGAATATAGGTGATAAACTCTGAATTCCGGCTTTACAGGTAGTAGAATCGGTAGCAGTATAGGTGATTAACTCGGAGTTCCGGCTCTACAGGTATTAGAATCGGTAGCAGTATAGGTGATTAACTCGGAGTTCCGGCTCTACAGGTATTAGAATCGGTAGCAGTATAGGTGATTAACTCAGAGTTCCGGCTCTACATGTATTAGAATCGGTAGCAGTTTAGGTGATTAACTCGGAGTTCCGGCTCAACAGGTATTATAATTGGTAGCAGTATAGGTGATTTTAAACGCAAACAAAAATTATACATATTTGAACTTGCACGTGCAGAATTTCTTGAACACTAGTTGACCTCTCTTTATGCAACTCACATGTCACCTATTTGTTATGCATCAGTTTATTTTATCTGCGATGTGTTTTGTTTTGTTTTATATGCTCATATCCCCTGTTATCTCCTACTTGTAGGAAACTTTATAATTTCAGCTCATTTCAATGTTTTTCCTTGCTGATTTTTATATTATTGTGGTAACTATATAATTTGTTTCAATTTTTTTTATTCATTACGTGAATGAATATTATATACAATCCCATGTTGGACACTCTCTATCTCAGTTTATTATTGAAGGTCAGCGTTATCAGTATATTTTCATGATTACTTATGTGTCAGTTGACTTAACGTATTTCTGAACTAAGTAGTTCAATACGTATTTTCCTTACTTCTCAAGCAAGGAGGAACAGAGAGTGTCCTACAACAGCATCCGTTGATTGGTGGTATGGGAATGGAACTTTATTTACATACCTACTATCATCACTTAATTGTCTGAATTATTAAGTGTGCTTTAAATAGCAACTGTTGTCTCCAGAACAGCTCACGCCGACGAAGACTTCTTGCATATTATCTGTGTATTGTGATATCTCTGTAATTGCTCAATCTGACAGTATACTTGAGTACATTTTCAATCCCCAAATCCGACACACTGTGTCATAAGGTCTAGTTGTTTCTCAAGTCACTCTAAATTTTGTAATTTTTCGCTATATTTCCACACATTGCTTCAACAACAATCGATTGAGCCTGCTTGCATAATTTAAACTAATTCACTACACGAGGTTTGAAGTTAATTAAGAATAATGTTAATTATGCGTATTTTTATCATCACAAAAGTGAAACGATAAGAGAGATGGCTACAAATGTTATCGTTCTTTTAACCGTACACAGGTACCTAAGGTGATGCGCTCAGTAACGGCACTGCTCTGCACACCAGCCAGCTCCTTGATGTTGACTAGAAGCTTAGAGGTCTACGTATTGTTGTGGCTGTGTTGTCATTGTTTGTATTGCTGTGTGCAGACCTTCACTACCTCCGAGAGGTGATGCCCAGCACCGTCGAAGAGGACTTCTTCCAGTACCTCAACGAGCTGACGGCCACAGACGTGACGGTGTACGCCCTGGACGAGGGCAACGTCGCTTTCCCACGGTCGGGCGGGTCGTTGAGGGCTGCGCTGGCTCGCGTTGAATATAATAATGAATAATAATATTTTTTCTCCCATGAACCTAGAGAACTGACTGCTCCCATTGAACAATGGTTGCAATTCTGGGGTCCGAGTTTGAGACCTGAAAACTGTTTCACACGCGGGATTTGGGTTATTCAAACGGAGGATAGTTGCTCACATGGCAATCGGATTGCAGGCTGACAAAAACGTGGCACCGACACAAGGGAAACTGATTGCACGCACCGGGAATTAAGAACAGAGCACTTACTTGGGTAACTGGTAACTGGTGGCACACACGGAAACGGGTTACAAACAACGAAACGGGTTACAAACAACGGGAAACATGATGCTGACTCGGAAAACTGTTTTCTGGCACGATGAATGGGCTGCGCACACGGGGAGCATGTTGCACACAGTAGACACGGGCTACTCACACTGTCAACAAGTTGTTGTCATCCGGAAAACAGATTGCACACACGGGAATCGGGTTTCTGACACACGGGAATTAAGTGTCTCCCACGGGAAGAGGGTTGCTCGCACAGGAAACTGTTGCTTACACAGAAAACGGTTGATCGCACAGGAAACGATTGCTCACACATGAAACGGTTGCTCACACATGAAACGGTTGCTCACACATGAAACGGTTGCTCACACATGAAATGGTTGCTCACATGAAACAGTTGTTCACACATGAAACGGTTGCTCACACATGAAACTGTTGTTCACACATGCTGTTGTTCACACATGAAACGGTTGCTCGCACAGAAAACGATTGCTCGCACAGAAAACGGTTGCTCACACAGGAAACTGTAGCTCACACATGAAACGGTTGCTCACACATGAAACTGTTGCTCACACATGAAACTGTTGCTCACACATGAAACGGTTGCTCACACATGAAACGGTTGCTCACACATGAGATGTTTGCTCACACACGAAACGGTTGCTCGCACAGCAAACGATTGTTCGCACAGGCAACGGTTGCTCACCCAGGAAACGGTTGCTTACACAGGAAATTGTTGCTCACACCGGAAACTGTTGCTCGTACAGGAAACTGTTGCTCGTACAGGAAATTGTTGCTCACACAGGCAACGGTTGCTCAAACAGGCAACGGTTGCTCACACCGGCAACGGTTGCTCACACCGGCAACGGTTGCTCACACAGGCAACAATTGCTCACACAGGCAACAACTGCTCCACAGGCAACGGTTGCTCACACAGGCAACGGTTGCTCACACAGGCAACGGTTGCTCACACAGACAACGGCTGCTCACACAGGCAACGGTTGCTCACACAGGCAACGGTTGCTCACACAGGCAACGGTTGCTCACACAGGCAACGGTTGCTCACACAGGCAACGGTTGCTCACACAGGCAACGGCTGCTCACACAGGCAACGGCTACTCACACAGTCAACGGTTGCTCACACAAGCAACGGTTGCTCACACAGGAAACGATTGCTCACACAGGAAACGATTGCTCACACAGGAAACGATTGCTCACACAGGAAACGGTTACTCCCACAGGAAACGGTTGCTCACATAGGAAACGGTTGCTCACATAGGAAACTGTTGCTCACACAGGAAACGGTTGCTCACACAGGAAACGGTTGCTCACACAACAACGGTTGCTCACACAGGAAACGGTTGCTCATACTGGAAACGGTTGCTCACACTGGAAACGATTGCTCACACTGGAAACGGTTGCTCACACTGGAAACGGTTGCTCACACTGGAAACGGTTGCTCACACTGGAAACGGTTGCTCACACTGGAAACGGTTGCTCGCACTGGAAACGGTTGCTCACACTGGAAACGGTTGCTCACACTGGAAACGGTTGCCCACACTGGAAACAGTTGCTCACACAGGAAACGGTTGCTCACACAGGAAACGGTTGCTCACACATAAAAGGTGTTGCACACACGAGAAGCGTGTTGCCCTCGCGAGTAATGGGTTGCACTCCCTAGAAATGGGTGGCACAACCGAGAAACGGGAGGCACACCCGAAAAACGGGTCGCACACCCGAGAAACAAGTTACACTCCCGAGAAACGGGTTGCATGCCCAAGAAACTGGTTTGCACGGCCGAGAAACAGGTTGCTCACACGATAAACGGTTTCACATTCGAGTAACGGGATGCTATGGACTTGAAACGAATTCAGGTGAACCCTGTATTCATTATTTATATTGCCCGAGTATTGGCAATTAAATAACGCACAACATATATACCACTAACGCATGCTAATTTTGCAATACAAATAATTTTTCCGTTACTCGGTATATATTTTTTTGTGATATTTATTTTTATATTATGTACTGTAGCTCTATCTGTTGAACTGCATTAATTATTATCCTCTGGTATTTTCATGTACACGCATCAGCTGGTTATTGCTTATTACCTGGCTTCTGACCATTCAGATCTGCGTTTAATTTTAGGTATTTTATGATGTTTTCCCATGATTACTGGAAGGCAAATAAATATTTGTGTGATAATTAATCTATAGTTTCAATTTATTATGGCAATGGAGATCACTTGTTTGCAAATTTCTTATAGAAAAATATGGACTCCTATCTGACCAAATATTTTTAAATGTCAGGACACTAATAGGAAAGCTCTCTTGAGTTTGGTTAAAAATTAACCTTTGATCAATGTGAGCGTATCCAATTTTCGCTTTTTCACTAATAAAATTATGTGACATTCCGGGATGAATGTCTTCTGCAGCATTATCAAAACTGTTCGAGAGCAGCAATATCAAGGGTGTTCGAGAACAGCATTATCAAGGGTGTTCGAAAACAGCATTAACAAAGGTGTTCATAAAAAGCATTATCAATGCTGTTCGTGAGCAGCATTAACACGGGGTTCGAGAACAGCATGAACAAAGGTGTTCGATGAACAGCATTATCAAGGGTGTTCGAGAACAGTATTAACAAGGGTATTCGAGAACAGCGCAAACAAGGATGCTCGAAAACAGCATTAACAAAGGTGTTTGAAAACAACATTACAAGCCTGTTCGAGAGCTGCATTAACAAGGGTATTCGAGAATAGTATTTTCAAGGGTGTTTGAGTGCAGCATTATCAAGAGTCTTTGAGTGCACCATTATCAAGTGTGGTCGAGCGGATTCTTTATAGGTTTATGGAACAGAAGCGAGATAGATCTTGTTAAGCGTCAATCTCGACTGTGTATTTGTTCTCCTCCTGACGAGTCCATTGCTATGCAGGGTGCCGCTGCTGACGCTGGAGGGCCCACTGATCGTTATTCAGCTGCTGGAGACGACACTCCTCAACCTTGTTAACTTTGCCAGGTGCGACTCTGGGAAAGTCATCATTTATAAAACGCTACTTGGTGCTGGCACACGGATAAGACTTTCTTATGCTGTGCTTTTGATTAACAACTGAATACTTGCATCAGGTATCATGCATTTTGGAAATGATGTTCCATTTTTGTCAACATTTTAATTGTCTGACGTTGCCGTCTTTTAACATCTGCTCAAGGAGTAAAATTTCCTCTGTGTATACATAGAGCCGGTCGCAGCTTAGCTGCCACTTGACCCACAGCACGATTGGAGAATGTCTCCCCATCTGTGAGTCAGGTGACAGCTACGCTGCGACCGGCATTTTAAAGCGAAGTTCCTCCAAGTAAGAATCCTACTATACATTTCTACTCAATACGCATATATCACTGCGTAACGCCCTTAGTAGGTATATTACTTCTGATACGTAACGAGTACTACGTGAGGCGCAGCTACGTGAACAACGTTGAATTGAATTCGACGTAATCTGCTCTAATTTGGGAATGAAAGTGTACTCAAGTTACCAGTAATACTGACAACTGTAGGTAGGGCATATTCTCACCTAAGGCTAGCCCGTTATCATTGCTTGAAGCGGGTGGGTGCTAACCAATTTGCTTTCGTTGATGCCTCAAAACTATTCATAGTTCTTTCATTAAACATTCACAAGATGACAAGTAGACGCCATAGTTGTGACGCACCATTATTAATAATTTTGCGAGCGCAACCAATGACGACATTCCAACCAGCTAGGCTTTGTTTACAGCAGTGAAACGGCTTTTACTCACATTCAAGCTTTACCACTCCTCAGTCTTGTGGCCACCAACGCGGCTCGTCACCGCATGGCGGCAGGGCAGCGGCTGCAGCTTCTCGAGTTTGGGCTCCGGCGAGCGCAGGGGCCCGACGGGGGCTTGTCAGCCTCCAAGTACGCTTACGTCGGTAAGAGAGGGTAGTGGGAGATCGGAGCATTGAGAGCGGGCAGTGGGAGAATGGAGCATTGAGAGAGGGTAGTGGGAGAATGGAGCATTGAGAGCGGGTAGTGGAAGAATGGAGCATTGAGAGAGGGTAGTGGAAGAATAAAGCATTGAGAGAGGGTAGTGAGAGAATATAGCATTAAGAGAGGGTAGTGAGAGAATAAAGCATTGAGAACGGGCAGTGGGAGAATACAGCGTTGAGCGAGGGTAGTGGGAGAATGGAGCATTGAGAGAGAGTGGCGGGAGAATGGAGCATATCAAGTGTGGCCAGATAGGTATTAAGCACTCTGGAGATAGTATATTTTGTCCTGTTTGGGTAATATGACCAGGATCATTATGAAGGCAGAGAGTAGGGGCAGAATGGAGCATTGAGAGCGGTTAGTGGGAAAATGGAGAATTACGCGAGAGAGCGTGGGAAGGGAGGGGCATTAAGTGAAATACAGACATTAAATCGAATCCTCCAAAAAACGGGATTGCCGGCAGCAAAGGGCACCTAACACTCCTCTCACACACACACAAGCTAAAAGATGGAGGCGGAAGTATTAAGAGTGTGGGTAGCGAAATCATCGGTCGATGGGATGGCGGGCTGCAGAGGAGGGACAAGCAATTGTTGAGGAAGATCCAAAGTATGATTTCCCTTCAAGATTGTGAGACTATAGGATTTGGGAGAGAATACGTTTTGATTCAGACTAAATTGGTATTGCTTGGTAATATATTCTTAACTCAAATTTATCCGTTGCATTGTTTGATTGAGTGTTAGGCTGACCTTTCCCAGAAACACGCTATAACAAGTACTTGTTGATATTGTTGCTCAACCCCAACTTCCCCTGCGATGAAGGAACCACGGCCAGCGCATAGCCCGAAGCCCGAGAACACACCGACGGGTGCGTGTTGAGGGTGCTACCGCAGTTGATAGACGCTATTTGAGGCCTGCACGCCTGAGGTAGCTGATGCTGTCTCGCGGTCGCTCCCATAGGTCACACACCGACGTGATTGTAGACTGCCGCGTGCCCTGATGAGGCACGACGTCATGACGTGCTCGCCCGTATCGGGTGAACCCCGGCACCACAAACAAAAATCGGAAGGGACATTTCCCAGTCTATGCTGGTATGACTGTAGGGCCGTGTGGAACCCGTACCGCAGCTCTTGACAGGTTGACCCTGTCACCCCTGGACAACCCCAACTCATCCACGTCCCCCCTGGGCGGGTGGCCCTACAAGATCGTGTTGACCCTGTGTCCATCTAATGCAAGAGCTGTGATGTGTGTGTATCTGTTTGTGCATAAATGTGGTAAATGTAGGTTCATGAATGGTCGCGTGAAGGGAACCAGAGTGTGTTGCTGGTGTGTGTTGTAGGTGTCAGTTGGTTGGACGATGGTTCAGTAGGTTGTGTCAGGTGTGTGCTAGGTCTAAAATCTTGTCGAAGAGTTGAGTCTCTCTCATATCAAGATGATGCTTGAGAGGTAGGACCTTGGTTTCTCCATGCAAGTGCAGAATGGGTGTGGTCTGAGTACAGCCCGTTGGGATACGCAAGGCCGTATTCTGTATCCATTGCAGGGAGTTAATGTTTGTGGGTGCAAGGTTCGAAGACCAAGCGTTGTTTGCGTAGGGCCTGATGAATTGTTTGTATAGTGTTGTGATTGATTCATTCGAGTGACCGTAAGAGGTTGTAGTGAGTACCCTAGACACGTTCAGTCTGGGTCTGGTTTTGGTGCCGATGTTGAATGGGTGAGGCTTGAATGTCATCCCCGTGTCATAAGTTACTGCATGGATAGTTAAAGGGGGGCTGTGGGGTATGTGGGTGTTGTTCTGCCTGACATGGGGTGGATGCTATGTTCACTGTTATCCGTAGTCAATAGTGTGAGGGATGATTGCTTTCGGACACCTTCGTTCAGTTGTCCAGCAGCCAGATTGCAAGAGAGTTCAGGTACTGCTGGAAGTGTGCAGCTGCGGTCTCGTGTTTGTGCTGATGTGTGATTATTGTGAGATCGTCCGCGTATGAACTGATGTGGGTGTTGGGTTGTGTTGGAATGGGCAGATCGTGCAATAAAGGCATTGAAAAGAGAGGGGGAAAGCACATATCGCTGTGGGACACCATTGGGGAAGTGGCGGATTCGAGAAGGCTTGTTGTTATTCAGGCTTTCATAGATGGTCGGAGTGAAGTTGGTGAGGAGTGTTGGGCCCTGAAACCGTGTTGCGTAGGGGGAAGTGAGATTTGTGCATTAATTTTATATAGAACGGTCTCTCCATGATTTTCGAGCAGTTTAGTTGGAGGGAAATGGGTCTGTATGAGACCCAAACTTTGTTCTACCTCTAGGCCTGCGACCACTCGCCTCCGCATTCATCACCCTTTTCACCAATATCCCTCCATCCATCCTCTCCATGTGCCCCAACCATCTCAGTACACGCGAATCCACTCTGTTCTCCAACTTCTTCACCATCCCTGTTCTGATTCATTCGAACCACGTCGTTGGTGATCCGGTCTCTCAGCGTTACTACAGCCATGCTCCTCAAACACTTCATCTCGAAAACATTCAACCTTCTTCACTCCTCTGCTCTCACCCCCCAAGCCTCAGCTCCGTAGAGTACAGTTGGAACAACAACACCCTCATACAGCCCTCTCTTTGCTTCCATCCCCAACGTCCTACAGCTCATTACACTCTTTAGTGCACCCAACACGTTACATCCCTCCTT
>SDVV010021165.1:0-13181 GCA_016164225.1 Gammarus roeselii | reverse complement strand
GTTTTATGTGTTTGAGGTGCTTCAGGTGTTGTTGGGGTTTTAGGTGTTATAGGTGTTATAGTTGTTTTTAGTTTTTTTATTTGTAATGGCGTTTTAATTGTTTTAGGTGTTTAAGTTGTTCTAGGTGTTCAAGTTGTTTTAGGTGTTCAAGTTGTTTTAGGTGTTATAGTGGTTTAGGTGTTTTAGTTGTTTTAGGTGTTGTAGTTGTTATAGGTGTTTTAGTTGTTCTAGGTGTTTTAGTTGTTGTATGTGTTTAGGTTGTTGTAGTTGTTCTAGTTGTTTTGGTTGTTGTAGTTGTGTTAGTTGTTTAAGTTGTTTAGTTGTTTTAGTTGTTTTAGTTGTTTTAGTAGTTTTAGTTGTTATAGTTGTTTTAGGTGTTATAGCTGTTTTATTAGTTTTAGTTGTTTTAGTTGTTCTAGGGGTTTCAGTTGTTTTAGTTGTTTTAGTTGTTTGGTTGTATTAGTTGTTATAGTTGTTCTAGGCGTTTTAGTTGTTAGTTGTTTTAGTTGTTTTAGTTGTTTAAGGTGTTATTGTTTTTATAGGTGTTTTAGTTGTTTTAGTTGTTATAGTTGTTTCAGTTGTTATAGTATTTTTAGTTGTTTTAGGTGTTGTAGTTGTTAAAGGTGTTTTAGTTGTTTTATATGTTATAGTTGTTTCAGGTGTTATAGTTGTTTTAGTTGTTATAGTTGTTTTAGTTGTTATAGTGGTTTCACTTGTTCTTGGTGTTTTAGTTGTTTTAATTGTTTAAGTTGTTCTAGTTGTTTTAACTGTTATAGTTGTTCTAGTTCTTTTAGTTGTTATAGTCGTTTTTGGCGTTTTAGTTGTTTAGTTGTTTTAGTTGTTTTAGTTGTTTAAGGTGTTATAGTTTTTATAGGTGTTTTAGTTGTTTAGGGTAATTTAGGTTTTCTAGTTGTTTTAGTTGTTTTAGTTGTTTCTGTTGTTATAGTTGTTTTAGTTGTAATAGTTTTTTTAATTGTTTTAGGTGTTATAGTTGTCTAAGTTGTTATAGTTGTTTAAGGTGTTACAGTTGTTCTAGTTGTTTTATTTGTTTCAGTTGTTATAGTTGTTTTAGTTGTTTAGTTGGTTTAGGTGTTTTAGTTGTTTTGGTTAATATAGTTGTTTAAGGTGTTATTGTTCTTATTGGTGTTTCAGTTGTCGTAGGTGTTTCAGTGTTTTTTTTTTGGTGTTCAAGGTGTTTTAGTTGCTCCTAGTTGTTTAGTTAGTTTAGTTGTTTAGTTGTTTTAGTTGCTTTAGTTGTTTTAGTTGGTTTAGTTGTTATAGTTGTTATAGTTGTTCAAGTTGCTTCAGTTGTTTTAGTTGTTTTAGTGTTATAGTTGTTCTAGTTGGTTTAGTTGTTTTACGTATTTTATTTGTTATAGGTGTTCTAGTTGTTTTAGGTGTTATAGTTGTTTAGTTGTCCTACTTGCTTCATGTGTTTTAGTTGTTATAGTTGTTATGAGTGTTTTAGTTGTTGTAGTTGTTTTAGTTGTTATAGTTATTTTAGCTGTTTTAGTTGTTTTAGGTGTTATAGTTGTTCTATGTTTTTTATTGGTTTAATGTGTTTTAGTTGTTCTAGGTGTTATATTTGTTCATGGTGTTATAGTTGTTTAAGGTGTTATAGGGGTTTCATGTGTTATAGGTGTTTTAGGTGTTTTAGGTGTTGAGGTGTTATAGGTGTATAGGTGTTTTAGGTGTTTTAGGTGATGTAAGGTGTTTTCCGTAATTTAGGTGTTATAGTTGTTGTAGGTGATTAGTTGTTTAGGTGTTTTAGTTCTTTTAGTGGTTTTAGTTGTTCTGGTGTTTTGGTTGTTTAGGTGTTTTAGTTGTTTGGGTGTTTTAGTTGTTTTAGGTGTTTTAGTTATAAGTGTTTTAGATGTTTAGGAGTTTTAGTTGTTTTAGATGTTCAAGTTGTTTCTTAGGTGTTCTTGTTGTTTTAGTTGTTAAAGTTGTTTTAGTTGTTTTAGTTGTTTTAGTTGTTTTAGTTGTTATAGTTGTTTTAGGTGTTATAAGTGTTTTAGTTATTTTAGTTGTTATATTTGTTATAGTTGTTTTAGTTGATTTAGTTGTTATAGTTGTTTTAGTTGTTTTAGTTGTCTTAGTTGTTTTAGTTGTTATAGTTGTTTTAGGCGTTTTAGTTGTTTTAGTTGTTTTAGTTGTTTTAGTTGTTAAGTTGTTTTATGTGTTATAGTTGTTTTAGTTGTTTCAGTTGTTTTAGGTATTATAGTTGTTATAGGTGTTTTAGTTGTTGTAGTTGTTTTAGTTGTTTAAGTTGATTTAGTTGTTTTAGTTGTTTTAGTTGTTTTAGTTGTTTTAGTTGTTGTAGTTGTTATAGTTGTTTTAGTTATTTTAGTTGTTATAGTTGTTATAGTTGTTTAGTTGTTTTAGTTGTCTTAGTTGTTTAGTTGTTATAGTTGTTTTAGGCGCTTTAGTTGTTCTAGTCGTTTTAGTTGTTTTAGTTGTTCTAGTTGTGTAGTTGTTTTAGGTGTTTTAATTGTTATAGTTGTTTTAGTTGTTCTAGGTGTTTCAGTTGTTATAGTTGTTTTAGTTGTTTTAGTGGTTTTAGTTGTTATAGGTGTTTTATTTGTTTCTAGATGTTCTAGGTGTTTTAGTTGATTAAGGGTTTTAGTTGTTTTAGGTGTTTGAGGTGTTTTATGTGTTATAGGTGTTCTAGGTGTTATAAGTTTTATAGGTTTTTTAGTTGGTTTAGGTGTTTTAGTTGGTTTAGGTGTTTTAGTTGTTTAAGTTGTTTTAGGTGTTATAGGTGTTTTAAGTGTTTGAGGTGCTTCAGGTGTTGTAGGGGTTTTAGGTGTTATAGGTGTTACAGTTTTTTTTAGTTTTTTTTTTGTAATGGCGTTTTAGTTGTTCTATGTGTTTAAGTTGTTCTAGGTGTTCAAGTTGTTTTAGGTGTTATAGTGGTTTATGTGTTTTAGTTGTTTTAGGTGTTTTAGTTGTTATAGGTGTTTTAGTTGTTCTAGGTGTTCTAGTTGTTTTAGTTGTTTTAGTTGTTTGGTTGTTTTAGTTGTTTTAGTTGTTTTAGTTGTTTTAGTTGTTATAGTTGTTTCAGTTGTTATAGTATTTTTAGTTGTTTTAGGTGTTGTAGTTGATAAAGGTATTTTAGTTGTTTTATATGTTATAGTTGTTTCAGGTGTTTTAGATGTTTTAGTTGTTATAGTTGTTATGGTTGTTTTAGTTGTTTTAGTGGTTTCACTTGTTCTTGGTGTTTTAGTTGTTTTAATTGTTTAAGTTGTTCTAGTTGTTTTAGTTGTTTTAGTTGTTGTAGTTGTTTAGTTGTTCTAGTTGATTTAGTTGGTTTAGTAGTTTTAGTTGTTATAGTTGTTAAGGTGTTTTAGTTGTTTTAGTTGTTTTAGTAGTGTTAGTTGATATAGTTGTTCAGGTGTTTTAGCTGTTTTAGTTGTTTAGTTGTTTTAGTTGTTCTAGGTTTTCTAGTTGTTTTAGTTGTTTTAGTTGTTTGGTTGTTTTAGTTGTTTTAGTTGTTATAGTTGCTTCAGTTGTTATAGTATTTTTAGTTGTTTTAGGTGTTGTAGTTGATAAAGGTATTTTAGTTGTTCTATATGTTATAGTTGTTTCAGTTGTTATAGCTTTTTTAGTTGTTTTAGGTGTTGTAGTTGATAAAGGTATTTAGTTGTTTTATATGTTATAGTTGTTTCAGGTGTGTTAGTTGTTTTAGTTGTTATAGTTGTTTTAGTTGTTTTAGTGGTTTCACTTGTTCTTGGTGTTTTAGTTGTTTTAATTGTTTAAGTTGTTCTAGTTGTTTTAGTTGTTTAAGTTGTTGTAGTTGTTTTAGTGGTTTTAATTGCTTAGGTGTTTTAGTTGTTATAGTTGTTTAGTTGTTATAGGTGTTTCAGTTGTTTTAGTTGTTTTAGTTGTTAAGTGGTTATAGCTGTTTAGTTGGTTTATGTGTTTTAGTTGCTTAGGTTGTTATAGGTGTTTTAGGGTTTTAGTTGTTTCAGTTGTTTTAGTTTATTTAGTTATTTTAGTTGTTTAAGTTGTTAAGTTGTTCTGTGTTGTAGTTGTTTTAGTTGTTTTAGTTGTTTCGGTTGTTCTAGGTGTTATAGTTGTTATAGGTGTTTTAGTTGTTTTAATTGTTTCAGTTGTTTAATTTGTTTAGTGGTTTTAGTTGTTCTAGTTGTTTTATTTGCTTCAGTTGTTTCAGTTGTTTTAGTTGTTATAGTTATTTTAGTTGTTTTGGAAGTGTTATTAGTTATAGATGTATTAGTTGTTTTTGGTGTTATAGTTGTTGTAGTTGACTGGGTTGTTCTATGTTTTTTAATTGTTATATTTGTTTTAGGTGTTTTAGTTGTTTTAGTTGTTTAGTTGTTCTAGTTGTTTTAGTTGTTATAGTGGTTTTAGTTGTTTAGGTGTTTTAGTTGTTTTAGGTGTTTCAGTTGTTCCAGTTGTTACAGTTGTTTTAGGTGTTGTAGTTGTTCTAGTTGTTTTAGTTGTTTTAGTTGTTTTAGGTGTTTTAGTTGTTATAGTTGTTTTAGTTGTTTTGGTTGTTATAGTTGTTGTAGGTGTTTTAGTTGTTTTAGTTGTTTTAGTTGTTCTAGGTGTTTTAATTGTTATAGCTGTTTTAGTTGTTTAGTGGTTTTAGTTGTTATAGTTGTTTTAGTTGTTCTAGTTGTTCTATTTGATTTAGTTGTTTTAGGTGTTTTAGTTGTTATAGGTGTTTTAGTTGTTTTACATGTTCTCGTTGTATTAGGTGTTATCGTGTTATCGGTATTTTATGTGTTCTAGGTGTTTTGGTGTTATAGGTGTTTTAGTTGTTCTAGATGTTTTAGTGGTTTTAGTTGTTATAGGTGTTTTATTTGTTTTTTAGGTGTTCTAGGTGTTTCAGTTGAATAAGTATTTTAGTTGTTCAGGTGTTCGAGGTGTTTTATGTGTTATAGGTGTTGTACGTGTTATAGGTGTTTTAGGTTTTTTAGTTGGTTTGGGTGTTTTAGCTGGATGAGGTGTTATAGTCGCTTAAGAGGTTTTAGGTGTTGTAGGTGTTCTATGTGTTTTGGGTGCTTCAGGTGGTATAGGGGTTTTAGGTGTCATAGGTGTTACAGTTGTTTTAGGTTTTTTATTTGTTTTAGCCGTTTTAGTTGCTCTAGGTGTTTAAGTTGTTCTAGGTGTTCAAGTTGTTTCATGTGTTTTAGTGGTTTTAGGTGTATAGTTGTTTTAGGTGTTGTAGTTGTTCTAGGTATTTTAGTTGTTCTAGGTGTTTTAGTTGTTTCAGGTGTTTTAGTTGTTGTAGTTGCTGTAGTTGTTTTAGTTGTTTTAGTTGTTCTAGTTGTTTTAGTTGTTTCAGTTGTTCTAGTTGTTTTAGTTGTTATAGTTGTTTTAGTTGTTTTAGTTGTTTTAGTTGTTTTAGTTGTTGTAGTTGTTGTAGTTGTTTTAGGTGTTTTAGTTGATTCAGTTGTTTTAGTTGTTTTTGTTGTTATAGTTGTTGTAGGTGTTTTAGTTGTTTTAGTTGTTTTAGTTGTTCTAGGTGTTTTAATTGTTATAGTTGTTTTAGTTGTTTAGTGGTTTTAGTTGTTTTAGTTGTAATAGTTGATTTAGTTGTTCTATTTGTTTTAGTGGTTATAGATGTTGTAGTTGTTATAGGTGTTTTAGTTGTTTTACATGTTCTCGTTGTATTAGGTGTTAGCGGTATTTTATGTGTTTTAGGTGTTTAGGTGTTATAGGTGTTTTAGTTGTTCTAGTTGTTTAAGTGGTTTTAGTTGTTATAGGTGTTTCATTTGTTTTTTAGGTGTTTTAGGTGTTTTAGTTGAATAATTATTGTAGTTGTTCTAGGTGTTTGAGGTGTTTTATGTGTTATAGGTGTTCTATGTGTTATAGGTGTTAAAGGTTTTATGTTGGTTTGGGTGTTTTAGTTGGTTTAGGTGTTTTAGTTGCTTAAGTGGTTTTAGGTGTTGTATGTGTATCATGTGTTTTGGGTGCTCCAGGTGTTATAGAGGTTTTAGGTGTTATAGGTGTTACAGTTGTTTTAGGTGTTGTAGTTGTTATAGGTATTTTAGTTGTTTATAGGCGTTTTAGTTGTTTCAGGTGTTTTAGTTGTTGTAGTTGCTGTAGTTGTTTTAGTTGTTCTAGTTGTTTTAGTTGTTTCAGTTGTTTTAGTTGTTTTAGTTGTTTTAGTTGTTATAGTTGCTTTAGTTGTTTAGTTGTTTATGTTGTTATAGTTGTTTTAGTTGTTCTAGGTGTTTCAGTTGTTTTAGTTGTTCTAGTTGTTGAGTGTGTATAGTTGTTTAGGTGTTTCAGTTGTTCTAGGTGTTCTAGGTGTTTTAGTTGTTTCTAAGTGTTTTAGTTGTTCTAGGTGTTCTAGGTGTTCTATGTATTATAGGTGTTTTCGGTGTTAGAGGTGTTAGAGGTTTTTTAGTTGGTTTAGGTGTTTTAGTTGTTAGAATTGTTTTAGCTGTTCAATTTGGTATAGATGTTTTAGGTGTTATAGTTGTTTTGAGTGTTGTAGTTGTTTTATGTGTTTTATGTGGTATAGGTGTTGTAGGTGTTTAGGTGTTATAGGCTTTTTAGTTGATTTAGGTGTTTTAGTTGGTTTAGGTGTTATAGTTGTTTGAGGTGTTTTAGTTTTTTATGGCGTTATAGTTGTTTTAGTTGTTTTAATTGTTCTAGTTATTTCATGTGTTATGGTTGTTTTAGTTGTTTCAGGTGTTTAAGTGGTTATATGCGTTTTAGTTGTAATAGTTGTTTAGTTGTTATTAGTGTTTTAGTTGTTATAGGTGTTGCAGTTGTTTTACTTTTTTTAGTTGTTATAGTTGTTTTTAGTTGTTTTAGCTGTTTTAGTTGTTGCAGTAGTTTTAGTTGTTTTAGTTGTTGTAGTTGTTTTAGTTGTTCTAGGTGTTTTAGTTGTTTCATTTGTTGTAGTTGTTTTGAGTGTTGTAGTTGTTCTAGTTATTTTAGTTGTTTTATGTGTTTTATTTGTTATAGGTGTTTTAGTTGTTTTAGGTGTTATAGTTGTTTTAGTTGTCTTAGTTGTTATATGTGTTTGAGTTGTTTTAGTTGTTTTAGGTGTTGTAGATGTTTTAGTTGTTATAGTTGTTATAGTTATTTTAGCTGTTTTAGTTGTTTTATATGTTATAGTTGCTCTATGATTTTTATTTGCTTGAGGTGTTTTAGTTGTTCTATGTGTTTTTGTTGTTGTAGGTGTTTTAGTTGTTATAGGTGTTTAATTGTTTTTTGGTGTTTAAGGTGTTTTAGTTGTTTTTTGTTGCTTAGTTGTTTATTTGTTTTAGTTGTTGTGGTTGTTTTAGTTATTATAGTTTTTTTTAGTTGTTAGAGTTGTTCTAGTTGTTTCATTTGTTTAGTTGTTTAGTTGTTTTAGTTGTTTCAGTGTTTTAGTAGTTCTAGTTGTTTTAGGTGTTTTATTTGTTATAGGTGTTTTGTTGTTTTAGGTGTTATAGTTGTTTTACTTGTCTTAGTTGTTAGATGTGTTGAGTTGTTTTAGTTTTTATAGGTGTTTTAGTTGTTCTAGTTATTTTTAGTTGTTAATGTTATTTTAGCTGTTTTGGTTGTTTTATGTGTTATAGTTGTTCTATGTTTTTTATTTGTTTGAGGTGTTTTAGTTGTTTTAGGTGTTCTAGTTGTTCAAGATGTTTTAGTTGTTTAGGTGTCATAGGTGTTTTATGTGTAATAGGTGTTTTATGTGTTGTAGGTGATATAAGGTGTTTTAGGTGTTATAAGGTGTTTTCGGTGTTTTAGGTGTTATAGTTGTTGTAGGTGTTTAGTTAATTTAGGTGTTTTAGTTCGTTGAGGTGTTTTAATTGTTCTGGTGTTTAGTTGTTTTAGTTGTTTTAGTTGTTTTAGGTGTTCAAGTTGTTTTAGGTGTTTTAGTTATAGGTATTTTAGTTGTTTTAGGTGTTCTAGTTGATTTAGGTGTTTAGTTGTTGTAGTTGTTTTAGTTGTTTGAGTTGTTTCAGTTGTTTCAGTTGTTTTAGTTGTTTTAGTTGTTTTAGTTGTTCTAGTTGTTTATGTGTTTTAGTTGTTTTAGTTGTTCTAGGTGTTTTAGTTGCTGTAGGATTTATAGTTGTTCTAGTTGTTTTAGTTGTTTTAGTTGTTCAAGTTGTTATAGTTGTTTCAGGTGTTCTATTTGTTTAGGTGTTCTAGGTGTTGTAGGTGTTTTAGTTGTTTTAAGTGTTTTAGTTGTAGGTGTTTTTTTTAGGTGTTTTAGGTGTTCTAGGTGTTAAGGTGTTTATGTGTTTAGTTGTTTCAGGTGTTTTAGGTGTTTTAGGTGTTTTAGGTGTGTAGGTGTAATAGGTGTTTTAGGTGTTATAGGTGTTTCAAGAGTTACAGTAGTTTTAGGTGATTTATTTGTTAAGGCGTTCTAGTTGTTTTTTTGGGTGTTGTAGTTGTTTTAGGTGTTTCAGTTGTTATAGGTGTTGTAGTTGTTTCAGGTGTTTTAGTTGTTATAGTTGTTCTAGTTGTTTTAGTTGTTATGGTTGTTTTAGGTGTTTTAATTCGTTTTGGTGTTATAGTTGTTTTAGTTATTCTAGTCGTTATAGTTGTAACTAGTGGTTTTAGTTGTTATAGTTGTTTTAGTTGTTTTAGTTGTTATAGTTGTTATCGTTGTTTTAGTTGTTTTAGTTGTTATAGGTGTTTTAGTTGTTTAGTTGTTTACGTTGTTATAGCTGTTTCAGGTGTTTTATTTTTTATAGGTGTTTAAGTTGTTGTAGGTGTTAAAGGTTTTCTAGGTGTTCTAGTTGTTCTAGTTGTTTTAGTTGTTATAAATGTTTAGTTGTTTTAGTTGTTTAGTTGTTTTAGTTGATTTAGTTGATTTAGTTGTTTTAGTTGTTTTAGTTGTTTTAGTTGTTTAAGGTGTTATAGTTGTTATATGTGTTCTAGTTTTTTCAGGTGTTTTAGTTGGTATATCTGTTTTAGGTGTTCTAGGTGTTTTAGGTGTTTTAGGTGTTCTAGGTGTTTAGTTGTTTTAGTTGTTTTAGTTGTTTTAGTTGTTTTAGTTGTTTAAGTTGTTTCAGTTGTTGTAGTTGTTTTAATTGTTTGAGTTGTTTTAGTTGTTTTAGTTGTTTTAGTTGTTCCAGTTGTTTTAGGTGTTTAGTTGTTTAGGTGTTATAGTTGTTTTAGGTGTTTCAGTTGTTTCAAGTGTTTTAGTTGTTTTAGGTGTAAGGTGTTTAGTTTTTTTTAGTTGTTTTAGGTGTTTCAGTTGTTATATGTGTTTCAGGTGTTATAGGTGTTGTAAGTGTTATATGTGTTTTAGGTGTTTTAGTTGGTTCAGGTGTTTTAGTTGTTTAAGGTGTTGTAGTTGATTTAGGTGTTTTAGTTGTTTTAGTTGTTTTAGTTGTTATAGTTGTTCTAGTTGTTTTAACTGTTATAGTTGTTCTAGTTGTTTTAGTTGTTATTTATGTGTTTTATTTGTTTTAGGTGTGCTAGGTGCTATAGTTGTTTTAGGTATTATAGTTGTTTTTCTTGTTCTAGTTGTTTTAGTTGTTATAGTTGTTGTAGTTGTTTTAGTTATTTTAACTGTTTTAGTTGTCATAGGTGTTATGGTTGTTCTATGTTTTATAGCTGTTTTGAGTGTTTTATTGGTTCTAGGTGTTTTAGTTAATTAAGTTGTTTTAGTTGTTATAGTTGTTTTAGTTGTTTTAGTTGTTTTAGTTGTTTTAGTTGTTATAGTTGTTTTAGGCGTTTTAGTTGTTTAGTTGTTTTAGTTGTTTCAGTTGTTTAAGGTGTTATAGTTTTTATAAGTGTTTTAGTTGTTTTAGGTGTTATAGGTTTTCTAGGTGTTTCAGTTGTTTTAGTTGTTTTTGTTGTTATAGTTGTTCTAGTTGTAATAGTTTTTTTAGTCGTTTTAGGTGTTCTAGTTGTCTAAGTTGTTATAGTTGTTTTAGGTGTTACAGTTGTTTTAGTTGTTTTATTTGTTTCAGTTGTTATAGTTGTTTTAGTTGTTTTGTTGTTTTAGGTGTTTTAGGTGTTTTAGTTGTTTTAGTTGTTATAGTTGTTTAAGGTGTTATTGTTCTTATTGGTGTTTCAGTTGCTGTACTTTAGTTATTCCAGTTGTTTTGGTTGTTATAGTTGTTTAGTTGTTCTGGAAGTGTTTTTATTTATAGGTGTATTAGTTGTTTTAGGTGTTATAGTTGTTGTAGTTGACTTGGTTGTTTTATATTTTTTAATTGTTATATTTGTTTAAGGTGTTTTAGTTGTTTTAGTTGTTTAGTTGTTGTAGTTGTTTTAGTTGTTATAGTTGTTTAAGTTGTTTAGGTGTTTTAGTTGTTTTAGTTGTTTTAGTTGTTTTGGTTGTTATAGTTGTTGTAGGTGTTTTAGTTGTTTTAGTTGTTTTAGTTGTTTTAGTTGTTCAAGGTGTTTTAATTGTTATAGTTGTTTTATTTGTTTAGTGGTTTTAGTTGTTTTAGTTGTTTTAGTTGTTTTAGTTGTTCTAGTTGTTTTAGGTGTTGTAGTTGTTATAGGTGTTTTAGTTGTTTTACATGTTCTCGTTGTATTAGGTGTTATAGGTGTTTTAGGTGTTTTAGGTATTAGGTGTTACAAGTGTTTTAGGTGTTTTAATTGTTTTAGTTGTTCTAATCGTTTTAGTTGTTTCAGTTGTTTTAGATGTTTTTGTTGTTATAGTTGTTTTAGTTGTTTTAGTTGTTTAGTTGTTGCAGTTGTTCCAGGTGTTTTAGTTGCTTTAGTTTTTTAAGTTGTTTTAGTTGTTTTAGTTGTGTTAGTTGTTTTAGTTGTTTTAGTTGCTTTAGTTGCCATAGTTGTTTTAGTTGTTTATGTTGTTATAGTTGTTTTAGTTGTTCTAGGTGTTTCAGTTGTTTTAGTTGTTTTAGTTGTTGAGTGGTTATAGTTGTTTAGGTGTTTTAGTTGTTCTAGGTGTTCTAGGTGTTTTAGTTGTTTGTAAGTGTTTTAGTTGTTCTAGGTGTTGTAGGTGTTCTATGTGTTATAGGTGTTTTCGGTGTTATAGGTGTTATAGGTTTTTTAGTTGGTTTAGGTGTTTTAGTTGGTTAAGGTGTTGTAGTTGTTTAAGTTGTGTTAGGTGTTTTAGGTGTTTTAGGTGTTATAGAGACTTCAGGTGTTAAAGGGGTTTTAGGTGTTATAGGTGTTATAGTTGTTTTAGGTTTTTCTATTTGTCTTAGGCGCTTTAGTTGTTCTAGGTGTTTTAGTTGTTCTAGGTTTTTGAGTTGATATAAAATCTAAAACAACTGAAACACCTGAAACAACTAAACAACTATAATCACTAAAACACCTTGAACGCCTAAAACACCTATAACAAATAGAACACCTAAAAAAACTATTACAACTAAAACATCTAAAACAACTCAAACAACTATAACAACTGAAACAACTAAAACAACTAGAACAACTAAAACACCTAGAACAACTAAAACAACTAAAACAACTAAAACACTTATAACAACTAAAAAACTAAACAACTAAAACAACTAAAAAAACTAAAACAACTTAAACAACTCAAACAACTAGAACACCTAAGAAACAACTACAACACCTAGAACAACTTAAACACCTACACAACTACAACACCTGAAACTAAAACACCTAAAACAACTAAAACGCCTAAAACAACTAAAACACTTAAAACAACCAAAACACCAGAACAATTAAAACCCCTAAAGGAACTAAAACACCTAAACAACTAAACACCTACATCAACTATAACACCTAACACACGGAAAACACCTTATAACACCTAAAACACCTAACACCTAAACACCTATAACATCTAAAACACCTAAAACACCTAAAACACCTATAACACATAAAACACATATAACACCTAAAACAACTAAAACACATTGAACAACTATAACACCTAGAACAACTAAAACACCTAAACCACTAAAAACATATAACATCTGTAACACCTAAACAACTAAAACAGCTATAATAACTATAATAACTAAAACAACTAAAACAACTTAACAACTAGAAACAACTAAAACACCTTGAACACCAAAAAAACACGAAATTATCGAAAACAACTAAACACCTATAAGAACAAAAACACCTAGCACACCTTAAACAAATATAAACACCTAAAACAACTAAAACAACTATAACAACTAAAACAACTAAAACACATACAATAACGAAAACAACTAAAACAACTAAATTAACTAAAACACCTATAACAACTAAAACACCTAGCACACCTAAAACAAATATAACACCTAAAACAACTAAAACAACTAGAACAACTATAAATGTTAAAACAACTATATCAACTAAAACAACTATAATAACTAAAACAACTAAAACAAATAAAAAAAAACTAAAACAACTATAGCAACTAAAACAACTAAAACACCTGAAACAACTATAACAACTAAAACAACAGGAACACATAAGAAACAACTAGAACACCTAAAACAACTAAAACACCTAAACAATTAAAACACCTATAACTAAAACACCTAAAACAAATAAAACACCTAAACAACTAAAACACCTAAACAACTAAAACACCTAAACAACCAAAACACCAGAACAACTTAAACCACTATAAGAACTAAACACTTAAACAACTAAACACCTACAACAACTATAACACGTAAAACACGGAAAACCCCATTATATCACCTAAAACACCTAAAACACCTGAACACCTATAATGCCTAAAACACCTAAAACACCTAGAACACCTAAACAACTATAACACCTTGAACAACTATAACACCTGGAACAACTAAAACACCTTAAACCACTAAGAAACATTGAACAACTATAACGCCTAAAACAACTAAAACAGCTAAAATAACTATAACAACTGAAACAACTAGAACAAATATAACAACTATAACAACTATAACAAATAAAACACATAAAACAAGTAAGACAACTAAACAACTATAACACCTAAAACAACTAGAACACCTATAACAACTGCAACACCTAAAACAACTATAACAACTTAAACAACTAGAACGCCTAAAACAACTAAAAAAACTATTCCAACTAAAACAACAATAACAACACAAACAACTAAAACAACTAAAACACCTAGAAAACCTAGAACACCTAAAACAACTAAAACACATATATAAACTATTACACCTAAAACAACTAAAAAAACTAAACAACTAAAACGCCTAGACAACTATAACAACTATAACAACTAAAACAACTAAAACAACTGAAACAACGATAAAAACTAAACAACTACAACAACTAAAACACCTAGAACCAATAAA
>SDVV010021164.1:0-13181 GCA_016164225.1 Gammarus roeselii | reverse complement strand
TTTTTCAAAATTTATAAGAAATGCTGGAGAATTGTCTATATTGACCTTGCAAGTTAAAACCCTCAATGAGAGATCTACCAGCCCACAGGTGATAGAAGAAACAAACTCTTGAAAAACAATCAATAATAAATAGGTAATTGAGAAGTCTTCGAGTGAATATAGGCCTTCATGACACCAGCCACTACTGCAGAAAAAATCTGATCAAAGACATTTATCCATAGTAATATAATTTTTCTTGGCCTGGCACACACACCTGAAAAGTTTAATCAGCCAAGTTGAATATTGAAATACCACTTTGTTTGGAAGTGATCAAGAGAATAGGAATGTGGTGGTTACAATCAATGTGAAATATGGCTTTGGAAGCTAAGAGTTGGCATTTGGACTTCTTTGATGCAGAATCAAATTGGTCAAATATACATCAAACACTCTCTAATAATGATTGGAAACAGCCAATTGATCAGGCAAACAGTGTAAGGGAAGCAAAAAATTACCTTGATTATACATTGCTGCAGGTGTGTTTACAATAGGTATGTGTCAATATGAATAAAATACCAAAATTGAGCATATATTTTTACAAATGAAAGACCATTCATGAAAAATCAAGCAATAAAACAGGAAGAACTTGGTTATGAGATGCAAACGTAAGAGTTTGTTTCAATTGAAGCAAATTAAAAATTCACATGACAGAAAAGTGGAGATGGCAAAAAAAAATGTTGAGTTCTTCTATGCTTATACAGCTAAATTTTTGACATCCAAAACAAAAATAGGCAACTCAATTGATGAATCTGGTTGACTGGTAGATGAAAACAAGGCAATGAGCAAAGTACAGTCAGGTCCACCACAAATGTTACTGGCAAATCCAGAACAAATGTTACTGTCAAGCCCACAACAAATGTTACTGTCAAGCCCACAACAAATGTTACTGTCAAGCCCACAACAAATGTTACTGTCAAGTCCACAACAAATGTTACTGTCAAGTCCACAACAAATGTTACTGTCAAGTCCACAACAAATATTACTGCCAAGTCCACAAGAAATGTTACTATCAAGTCCACAAGAAATTTTACTGTCAAGTCCACAACAAACGTCACTGTCAAGTCCACAACAAACGTCACTGTCAAGTCCACAACAAACGTCACTGTCAAGTAAACAACAAATGTTACTGTCAAGTCCACAACAAATGTTACTGTCAAGTCCACAACAAATGTTACTGCCAAGTCCACAAGAAATGTTACTGTCAAATCCACATCAAATGTTACTGCCAAGTCCATAACAAATGTTTCTGTCAAGTCCACAACAAAGTTTACTGTTGAGTCCACTACAAATGTTACCTTCAAGTCCACTACAAATGATATGACAGAATTCTTTGGACACCTCTGCTAAACAACAATCAGTGAAACATGGTGTCATCTTCCCATTAGCAAAAAGAGGTAACATCACAGACCCATCAAGTAACAGACCAATTTTTCCAACATCACTGTTCCCTTTACCACGTTTTACTGATCAAGTTGTTTCTTCTCTAATTGCAGACTAGTTTCTGGAAGTAATTACTCCAAAATCCTGAAATAATTATGACTAAAGCATGTGTGACAACTGACTGAAGTATAATTACACACACGTTTGTTCACATACAGTTTATTAACTGCCTCATTACCAAAGACTTCAAACGCTAACCTGTGCACCTGACACTTGCTCTCCTGTGACCTCTTTGGGAGAACACTTACTGAAGAAACCATATGAAAAAAATGTATATATATATCTTGGAGAATACACACTGAAGAAAACATATGATTTTTTATTTTTTTGCTGTTCCCTTTATCCCGTTTTACTGAATTGGCCCTATATTTGGACACTGTTACAACATTTTACTGACAAGAGAAGAGTATAGTTTTACTGAGCGTTTTACTGACAAGAGGAAGAAATATTTTACTGACAAGGAGGTGAAGTGGAGTAAGGGAGACCTGAAGTGGGGCAGGACTGATACAAAGTTCTGTGTATACACCATGGGCTAATCACCTACTTTTTTTTTTTTTGTAAACTTATTTTATTGTCTGAAACTTTTTAATGTGGAGTTTTATAGAGAATAGATACTTGCTTTGCTGAGTGCAATGCTTGAAGTAGGATGTGCAGTGGTTGGAGGGAGGAGTGTTTACATGAAGGGAGACTTGTTGAGGTGTCATGATAGAGAGAATGGATTATTGTACTATGTCAAGGTGGTTGACCTCCATGAAGTAAAAGTTAAGGTCCACTACATGGGATGGGGGAAGTTATGAGGAGTGGGTGGAGCTTGATTCTGGTTGCATTGAGGAGACGATTGGCCGGAGTGTGGGTTCCAGTGGCGGTTTTGGTGGTGACAGAACCATATGGAGATGGTGATACTTCCAGCATGAGCAAAGTGGAGTCTGTGATTTAGGCGTTGATAGTTTAGCAGGGGAGAAATTTTGGCTTAGAGGTGCAGAGAAGGACAAGTCTGGGGGAGGCCACTCCTTGATGTGGTGCGGCTTCTTTGCTGCAGTCTACCCTAGGGGGCGCTAATGCTTCTGAGCAACATTGCTTGCCCTCCTCTCCGTCTGCGCCTGCTGTGGATCTGCTGTCCTTGCCTTTGCAGTAGGCTGCAGCACCTGGTGGATCTACTGACGTGAGTGTGCGGGGTTGTGAAGGGCAAAGTGCTGGGCGTGCCGGTGGTCTTGTGCGCAGCTGGGATGCTGTAGCGGGCGCTGATTTGGCCTGTGGCTTTTACTATACCAGGCTGAGTGGACAGCCTCTTTTTAATGGTGTTTGTTGGAGGGGTTTTCACTCAGAGACCATGTGTTTGGGTATTGAGGGGAGATTGATTGATGCTGTTCTATCAAATTCGCCAGGTGCTGTAAGGTATATTGGTTGTCACTATTGAGGCTGCGGAGATAATTCGAAGACAGTCAACCATCTTCCGGAGTCATTTTCTCAATTGCTGGTTTCAGTCGGAGCATTGGTGGGGCAGGTTAGAGGTGTGATGGCAGGTGTGAGGAGTGGAGGCAGTTGTAAGTCGGCTCAGGAAAGTAAACAGACTGGTAGTCTGGGAGGCCATACCACTGATGGTTCCTCTGGAGTTGGTCTGTTCAAGAGGGATGTCTTTGAAGAGGTGAGGGAGCTGAATGAGAGGGAGAAAAGAAAGTGTCCAGTTATGCTGATAGGTTTTGGGTGTGAGACCGTTAAACTGGTAGAAGCAAAGTTTCATGAAGTGTGCCGTGTCTTGGGTGTCAATGTTGTTCTGACTGACTTGGTCAAGATCAGCACTACTGGTCTGTTCAGAGCAAAGGTGACCAATGACGATTCCAGGCACAACCTGCCTTGCAGGCCCTAGGCTAAAAAGCTTGGATGGTTTTAGGAGTCTTTACATTCAGAAAGACAACTTACAGGCAAAGAGGAGAGTTGCTGACCTGGAGGTGGGCTGGGCTCTTAATGCATCAGAGGGTGATGGAGAGGAGAGAAGTGAACTCTTGGCAGCTGCTGCAGGACGGGGGGCTGATCCCGGTGCTGGTCAGGGTGGGCCAATTGTCGTTTCTGGGGATTACTCTGGTTGTGCACTGTCTGGGGATTATTGAGGCGGTGGCGGTTGCGCTGGGGTGACCGCGGCAGTGGGTCGTGGTGTTAGGAGCGGGGCACGTGGGTGCGGCGGTACTGGTAGCCGCGGCGATGCTGATAGCCCGGGCAGTGTTGGTGGTTATTAAGTGTTTACAAGTGTAGGAAGACAACAACAGACCTATTGGTCCAAACTAGGTTGCCCTTCAATAACAAAAGGATTAGTTCTGAAGTAGATTGTATAAGAGAGCTTCGTGTGCCATTTTTTCTTTTTATAACAACAGGAAAGGGAACAGTTTAGCTATTTATTGGTGATTTATGTATAACTCATCAAGTCACAACTTAAATGTTTCAATTTTGTTGCTGTTCACAACTTCTGCTGGAAGTTTGTTCCATTCTTCGACAACTCCATACGTGAAGAAATTGTACGTTGCGGGAGGAGTGGGAGCAAGAGAGGTGCTGGCGGCCGGGGTGTTGCTGGCGCCGCGGTGTGTTAGCGGTCGCAGTGCGCGGAGAGGCCGGCGGCCGTGGTGGTGTTGGGAGCCGTGGTGGTGGTGGTGTTGGGGGCGGTCGCGGCTCTGGTGGTAGTGGTCATGGACCTCTGACTGGTATCCTGGCATCCCGGGTGTCCGCGGAGGTCTCTTACCATTGCAGCCCCCTCCAGCAGCGTTACAAGCAAGTGAGGAGCAGCAGAGCCAGGGGAGGCCAGCACAGCCATGCGCGCCAGTTTAATACTGAGAACAGCTATGTTAACACAGGTATAGGAACTGGAATAGTGCGCACCATTGCCTATCACATGAACCATCTGTATGAATGACCAAAAAAAAATTATAGAACAGCACACTGTACAACAAAGAAGCATATCAAGAAGCAACATATCCAGATAGAGACGGACATAAACACATACACACCCACACACAAAAACCATAACTCACCATTCCAGCATCACAACAATATATATATACACACACATACATACATATATATACATATGAAAAGAAAAAAAAGGAGGGGGGAGGTGGTGCATCCAGCAGGTAGATCCAATGCTAGGATAACAACATGTTACAGAAGAACCTCCCCAAACCTAGACAAACTCAAACAGAACATCACGCAGAAACTACGCAAGCAACCCCTTGAATGCAGTCAGGCAATCTGACCACCACAAAACTTGATGGTGCTCTAAACTAGCCAGTCAGTTATTGCAGATAAATTTCTCCTTTCTGAGGTTGGTTGTGCTGTGTCAATTTGAATTCTCTAATGAATAAGGTCCCTCTTGTTGGTCATATGGAGCAGCAGTGGGATTCGCAGTTGGTGAACATGTGCAAGTCATGGTTGACTTCTTCGGTGTCCTGGTCCTTTGTTGATTTACCAATTGAGGTGACCTTGTCCTGGTCCTTTGTTGATTTGCCAATTGAGGTGACCTTGTCCTGGTCCTTAGAAGTTTGTGCCAATTGAGGTGACTTTATTCAATGTTGCTGCCATTTCCCTACTTAATTATGATGCTTTGGTTGTGGTGGTTTACTGCCCACCCTCCTACTCAGCTGAGGAGAATGCTAAACTGATTGAATTCTCGCTGGAGTTCTGTGTTGGTACTGAGGTTATTGCTCTTGGTGATTTTAACTTTCCTTCATTGGATTGGTCTGCAGATGTTTATAATAATTATATCCCTTCCCATTGATTCTCAGTTTCTTGATTGTTTTGTTCATCTTGGACACACTCAGTGGGTGACAGAAGGTACTTTTGATGATTCAGGTAGCATTCTTGATCTGGTGTTGACTACAAAGGAGGATCGAGTGTCTTCTTTGACCGTTTTGCCTCTTGTTCCAGGGTGCCACCATGCCCCTGTCTTGGTGGAGTATATCATTCAGATGAATGATGTTGGAGTGGATCCTAGTTTGAAATCAGTTATGAGGTCTTGTGATGATTACCGGAGCATGAGAGGTTTTAGAGGGTGTTGACTGGCATTATGAGTTTCTGTAAGACACTGTGGAGGAGATTAATAGTTCATTTCAGTCAATTGTCCATTTACTTGTAAACAGGTTTGTTCCCACTCAAGACTGCTTCACAGCCAAGCTGGTAGCGGGGCCCTCCTAGGGAGCTGATGACCAGTAGATCTTGGGCTTGGGCGCAGCATGAGTTTTTGAGGGGGGAGCTTGGTAGGCAGCATGGGGAGGTGTTGGCATCCTTGCAAAGATTCATTGGGCTCAATTTTGAGTACAGAAAATTTTCAGGCTCTAGCCAGTGTCTGTATGAGCAGAAACTAGCAGACAACTACTCTGTTACTCCTCCTATATCAGAGCAAGAAAGAAGGGCTGTCCCGTTGGTCCTCTGAAGCTTCCATCTAGTGAGGTTGTTGCTGATCAGAAAGACAATAGTCAGATGTTTGTAGACACTTTTTTGTGTTTTTGTGGATGCTGATCCTGCTAGCTCTTCCCCACATCATTTTTTTCCTGGAAAATTTAGTGGGATTCATGTGACTACTAAACTGTTAGTTTCCCAGGTTCTGGGTGGTTTAGACTCATCTTCTGCCCTAGACCTGATGGCATTCACCCTGGTGTTTTGAAGTCACGTTCTTGGCAGCTGTCATTGCCCTTGTCTCTGATTTTTGCAAAGTCATTAGGCCTTAGAGTTTTACCGGAGGCCTGGAAGGAATCTCGTGTCATTCCTATATCCAAGTCTGGACCAAGAAGTAACCCTCTCAATTATTGACATGTGAGTCATACTTCTGTATGCTGTAAGGTGCTGGAAAGGGTTATTGTGTCCATGGTGGTGTCTTTTCTGGAAGATTCTGGCATTTTGACTGAGGTCAATTTCATTTCAGTGTGGAAGGAGCACCGAGGACCAACTTTTGCTTACTTTTGGCAAAGTTGCTGATCGGATAGATGAATGAATAGTTATTGATGTGGTCTTTCTGGATTTTTCTAGAGCGTTCGATGTTGTCAGTCACTCAGTTTTGTTGGACAAACTGAGATGTGAGGGCATTCGGGGCAGACAGTTGGATTGGATTCGTAATTTTCTGTTAAGGAGGCGAATGTGTTTCTGTTGGGGGAGTTGTCAGTGACTTCTGGGAGATGACAAGTGGTGTGCCACAGTGTTTTGTGCTGGGTCCGCTCTTGTTTTGGCTATATGTCAATCATGTTGCAGCAGGTGTGGCTTTTGAGTGGAAGGCCCTTGCTGACAACTTCAAACTTTGTTTAGTTACCCCCACAATGTACAAGCAATTTGCCTGGGTGTGTCTTCCTTGCAGAGGGATCTGGATTTGGTGCAGTCTGTGTTGTTGTATCTCATTGTTGTCATGGAATCTCTTGTTGAACATTGACAAGTGTGTCTTTACGCGTTTCTACAGGGGATGTCTTGAATTGAAGCAGATTGATGGTAGAACTGCTTATTATTTGAATGGTGTGGTACTTGAGCTTGTCGATTCCTTCAGGGACTTGGGAGTGCTTGTTGACTCACCACTGCGGTTCCATCTCCATGTGAAGAGTGTTGTAAGAAAGGCTTCCACTCTGGCAACCAGTCTGCTCCGCTCTACTGTCAATAGGAGTTCTGTTGCCATGGTCTCTTTGTTCATTACTCATATAAGACTTGTCTTGGACTACTGCTCATGTGTGTGGAATGTGGGAAATTTGGGGATCTGAGATTGTTGGAGCTGTGCAGAGGAGGTGGACCAGGGAAATTGATGGGCTGGGTGGAGTGGACCAAGGTGAACGACTCGAAGCGATGCAGCTTTTTCTGTGAGGGGGAAGTTGTTGCGTTCATATCTAGTGAAGTGTCGGAAAAAATTTCAGTGTTCTGTTGATTCAGGTTTGTCTGCTCTGTTGGAGAGAGCTCCGGATGTTGGCACACGTGGGCATTCTTTCGAGGTGGTGGTTCCATGCTGTTAGATGGACTGTAAGTGCAGATTCGTTTTTTCTTGCTGTGTGCAGATTTGGAACCGACTGCCCACTGATGTGGTGCAGTATGATTCACTTCACGGCTTCAAGAGGACCTTGGCAGAGGAGTTGGGGCCAGTGTTGTATGAGTTTTGCTGGACCCAATTTGATGTGATCTTGTGGCTTTGTTTGTGTCGTTGACTGTCTTCATTGTTTTGTTTTCTTCTGCCCTGTTATGCACATTCCAACCTGAGTCCTGCTGCAGTGCTTGTACCTTGCTGTTCTTTAGATAGCTGGCATGCTGGGGTGTACTGCCTCCCATGCCTGTGTGCCCTGTTGGCAGGGCTGTTGGGGCTGCAGAGGTGAGATCACATATACAAAAATCTACAGAAGAGTAATGAATGAATGGATAGCAAAATTTTATTGATAAATATAAATAGCTCAATTCTACGCAACATGGTTTCAGAAGTAAGAGGTTGACCCAACTACTGGAGTACTATGATGAAATAATCAATGGATTGTGTGATAGATTCAATGTGAATGTCAATTATCTAGACTTGGCCTAGGCCTAGGCAATGTATATCACAGCATACTGTTATCAAGACTACATAGCCCTGTATCCAAAGAAATGATCATGAATGGCTAAAAAAATCTGCAAAACAGAACCCTATGTGTAAGTAGCTAAATGAGGAAACAAGTGGGATCCAACATGTGACAGGACAGTGCTTGAAATCCTTAGTGAGGTGCCACGAGACAGTGTGCTTGGCCCTCTGCTTCCCTTAGTAGCTAATAGCTAATGATCCGAGCAAAAACTGTTCACATTCATTAGTCTCCTGCTGTGCAGACTGTACTGGAATGCTTCCAAGACATAGTGAAAGATATGCAATAAAGAAAAAGCTTTCATTATTTAGAAGCATGAATGCACAACAATGCTTTACTTAATTTATAAATCAAAAAAGTCAAAGCTTGGGGCAGGAGACTTGTGTTCCTGGGCTGTGAAAACCATTTTATCAGAGATAATCAACAAAGTAAACTCTTTGGAAACAACTAATCCAAGCAGGTAAGACCATTACTCTCTTTCTGGATCTCAAATAATTGGAAAGATCTAGAATGACTTGAAGCATTTCAAAGAAAATTTAGCTCGGTAATTAAAGGAAACAGGAAAACAATTATGATGTTGCAGTCTGGAAGTTATAAATCCTTAGACGTTTGGAAAGATTCACAGTCATAAAAGTATTGAAAATTAAGGAAGGCAAATCAGTTGATGCCAGCAACTTTTTTCAACTAAGGTTTAGATCAGAAATCAGTCAAAGATTGGAAGAATGTGTCATTCCAAGTGACAAAACCAATGGGCAGCAATTAGGTGCAACCACAGCATAAAAAAAGTTCACATGCCATGCAGCTAAATTTTCCATTAGAACACCACTGGAAATAATGTGATCAAACAAATGTTGCTATTGCCTGCTTAGTGAAATCCCACAGAGCACTGTGCTTGGCCAGCTGATGTTTTCAATTATGTCCAATGATCTTAAACACAACTTGACATTCATCGGTGTCCTGCTTGGCAAATGATACAAGAGTGTCAGGCAAAGTGAAGAGATGAAGGGATCAAACAAACGTTCAATCAGATCTGAAGGAAATGATAAAGTTGGATGTTGAAAACATGCTATTCAACAAATCTAAATATGAATTACTCAGATATAGAAGAAATACAGATTTAATTCTAGAGTCCTGGTATTACTCAAGTAATAACACACACAATGTTGAAAAGAAAACCTCTAGGACTAAGATGTCAAATGCAGAACAATAGCTACCTAATTTGATGATCATGTTACAAAAGTTAAGACTAGTGGTAGAAGACTGTGGTCCTGGGCCACGAGGACCTTTACATCAAAAAATAAAGGAAACGTGTTGCTTTGCTGTGAACAATTAATCTAACCTGTAGCTAATAGACTATTGTTTTTCTTCCTGGATCCCACACAAGCAAAAAGATCAAGTAAGACTGGAAGGAGTTCAAAGAAATTCAACAAAAAATATGAGAACAAGAAAATGGATTGACATAATATATTAGCGTTGACTGGGGTGATTTCAAGCAGACGACAACACAGGGTGACTCCCTGCACTTCTGTCGATACATACATATATACAACAGCGGGAAATCACCCCAGGGGAATAACTGGAAGGAGTTCAAAGGAATTTCACATAAAAAATATGAGAACAAGAAAATAGATTATGTATCGGCATTGACAGGGGTGATTCCCCAAGATCCGCAACATAGGGTGACTCCCAGCACTATTGTTGCTATATATACAAATATACAGCCGCAGGGAATTACCTCACATGAAAATAACATCGCGGGTGATTCCCCACCCCTATTTAGTTAATAAATATCTTATTCTTCTTTAATGAAAATTAATTAAATTGTATATTTGTATACATCTACATAAGTTTGAATTTCTTTCTAAAATCCTTCTTACACAGCAAACTACAACATATTTCAAGTATCACCACCAAATTTGGCCCTAATCCAATGGAAATTCTAGCCACAGCAATAAAGTTTGCGGAACTTTGATCTTTCCAAACCAAAATTATCAGGGACCTGAAAAATACACTTTCACTTTGATCATTTTTCATTAATTCTGTACGCATATTGAATTTCTACAAGTAGCTGATACTTACTAACAAAGACCTGCTTTTCCAAGTCCTGTAGTCAAATAGTGACATTTCCGACAAGCTCAGGGGATCACCCTGGTTGATGCTAACACAAAGTGACAAGTTTAGGCCAAAGTGTTAACTTATGTTCAACACCCAAGAATTATTTTTTAAAATCATATTTTCATATCAAGATAATATCTTACCTAGTTTCCCTTGTATTTATGTTGAAGCAATAAGTTTGTTATAGAATTGAAGAAATATTTTTTTTTACTTGTTTAATAGTATTATTAAAATTGTTTTTTCATAATATTCATTGATTTACTGATAATTTAGGGTCACAATTAGTTCAGAAGGTGGAAAAATTACTTCCAGTTACGTTAATATGCAATTATTGAAGAAAAACATTGTTTACCATGTTAAAATTTGAAAAAAATCCCTTTGACAGTTATGTATGACTGCAGCAAAAGACGAGCATCAAAAAGACCTGTCAGACATAATATTTTACATAACATTTTATTTCAAACAACTAATATATAGGCATGCTCTTTCTATTGATACTCTCAAACTTGTAATTTGCATTTCAATCATTGATATATGGTGGGTGCAGGGAATCATCCCCGATTAGGGGCCTAAGCTTGACACGTTTTTTTATTTAAAAAAATTGGTCAACAATAAAATGTTGAAACTTTCGGGGCTTCATGGTCATAATAGTAGCTATACACACCTATACGCACCGTTATTCCGAAAAATTTGCCTGCATACTTCTCGAGTTATTCAGAGTATGCAGGAAATGCAGGTAGTCACCCTGGTCAATGCCAATAGCCTTGCCATTACATTCAATCCTAAGGCAATTTGAAAGGTTATTGATCACCAACATATGAAAACTGCTGGATGGTTGCTCAGTCAATGTCAATTAAAATAATGCAAGGAATGGGACTGAGAAATCAGGCAAAGATTGTCAGAATACGCAGTTGCAATTTGGCAAAATGGGCAGGTAGAACAAAATGTAAACAATGGCATTCAAGTTTCATCCGCAAGTCTTCACTATTATTCAATAGGATGCCTTTAGAAGTATATACTGCAAAAAAAAAAAAAAATTGGACTGGTAGCTTCTAGATAAGCTTTTAGTTAGTATGTACTGTTGACTGTCTCTTACTTTTGTCTCTTACTTATGCAGCCTACTTTAGTAGCGGCACAAGTTGGTGGGGAGCAACAGAGCTGGGAGAGGCTAGCAAAGCCATGCACACCAGCTAAACAATGAGAACAGCTATGTTAACACAGGTATAGGAACTGGAATTAGTGCGCACCATTGGCTATTATATAAACAAACTGAGTGAATGACAAAAAAATATATATAGAACAGCACACTCTAACAGAGGAGCACACAAAGATGCAACACACCCAGACACACACTCCACATCCCACCATGACAGCAGCACAACGATAAATATCAAGTGACAAAAAATTTTTTATAGAACTGCACACAGTACAACAGAGAAGCACATGAAGATACACCACAACCCATGACTCCAGCATCACAAACACAAAAAAAAGAGAGGGGGGGGCAAAACCCTTCCACAAGGAGATGGTGCATCCAGCAGGTTGATCCAAAAGCCAAGATACCAGCATGACATAGAAGGACCTCTCCAAACCTAAATAAACTTAACTAGATTATTGTCCAGAAACTACCCCACTACTAAGTTGGGAGGCAGTTCCACAGCTGATCACATCATGCTCCAAAGAATCTCTTTTTGATGTTGGTATTGCAAACCTGCACCAAAAGGACAATTCCAGCGTTACGCACGTAACATTTGGACAGAAATTTGGCTTTATTTATTGGAATAGCACCCTAACAGTTAAAGATGGTAAAAATGTGCATAAGATCAAAGTGTAAGTACTACCTAAGGACTTCCTTACCATGTCTGTGTATTCAAAATGCTACCAAAACTACATCAGTTACGCGACTTCAAATGTGTTGTCACGCATGTAACTTGAATGCCACCTCCACTTGCATTAGTCTGGCACTGATGCAAAACTCTGCAAATTGTGCATAAATATTGAACTTCCAATAGTATTATCTGGTAAAGGACATCTCAAGGTATATTCTAGGATGCTGTTCAACAAATTCATGTGTAGCATAACTGAATAAATGATTATATTGTCTTGTTACGAAGATAATAAAAAATTTGTCAAGCACGTAACTTCAAATTTTTACAAGTAAAAGGCCTACAAAAATGTATTTTCTGGCTATACAGCAAACACAGATGTATGCAAACAGAAGTTTACGTTTGGTAGCTAATTGGTATCACCAGTATTTGAGTTGGTAAATACTATGTTGCCTGAATACAGATTTTTTTTTGGGGTCTACGGGAGTTTGCACATAACATTTAAGCGGTGGGCCAGGGTTGGCTGGAGTTGTTCAGATGGCGGGCCTATGGACCAAAGTTAGTGGCTGATGCTGAGGACTTTCTAATTCCAAACAAAATAAAAAAAATCAATACTGTGATTAGTTTGTTAATATTATAATAATGTTTTATATATGATTGATGCAATTCATGTGTATACAAATCTGAATTAGGTATAATGAAATGTTGTACATATTATGTTGGTTTCTCAATGGGATTCTCAATGTCAGCCAATACAAGTTAACACTTCTGGGTGTGCGGGTTCAGGGTTCCAGCACTTGAAAGTCATCTGGGCCAGACATAAGATTCATGCTGTCTCATGGGTGAGAATGTGCTGCACAAATTCCTGTTGAATTTATAGAACTACAGCTTCATTCAAATTTTTATTAGTTTTCCTAAACAGGGTATGGCAGCACTCGATAGTTAATGCTGGTTCCCATACCCGGTTTATGAAAACTTGTGAAATTTTGCAGCAAGCCATAGTTCTATAAATTTTACATAAATTTCTGCATCCCTCAATTAAAAGCCAGTATGAATCTTATGTCTAGCCCAGGGGATGTTTAAATGCTAGAACCCTAAACCAGCACACCCGGAGGTGTTGACTTTTATTGGGTGACACAGAGAATCACAATGAGTGATCAACAAAATATGTACATTTCATTATACCTAATTCAAATTTATGTGCACA
>SDVV010021163.1:0-13181 GCA_016164225.1 Gammarus roeselii | reverse complement strand
TGGAGGACGGGGGAGGGAATCACTGGCGGATATTGGTCACACGAAGTGCAAATAAAGCTTAGTCGAGGGCTGAGGAACGAGACTACGCGATTTACAGTGGAAAGAACAATTACACAAATGAATAAACTTCGACGCGACCGTGTTGGCTGCAAGTGGTGCTGTTTTAAATAAATCAAAGAACAACAGGAGAAACATTTAAAATGGAATACATGAACTTGAACATTGTCGAATTGTGTAAATTTTCTTACATACTAATGTTTGAACCGGAACAAATCTTTTCAGTTCAGTTGGCGTCTTGGATCTATCAAATATTCATTCTCAGCCTTCGAACATCCTTCACAAGCTGAAGTATTGCCGATGGGAGGACTATTAATACATAAGCCAATACACGTGCATACCGCATTCCGTCCACCCATCCGGTTCATCCAGCTGATTCGCTGCTCAGAGTAGAGTAAGTCATTGGTTATTAAGAAATTGGTTCCAACCTGCTATGTTAATCCTTCTGCAATCAACATGCAAAAAGCGCTGCAGCTGAATGTTATCCTACCGTGTTCAAAATGCTCAATACAGCATGGCTTCACGAGGTCATCAATTACACTCGGTGGCCTGCCAACATTGAGTCAGTAAAGAAGTCCTTCGATGAATTTACTCAACTCTTGTCTCCGTTGCGAAATAGAAGGTACATTATTGAAGACTTACAGTACTACAATAGTAAGTAGATTACTGGAGACTTACAGAACTACAATAGTAAGTAGATTACTGGAGACTTACAGAACTACAATAGTAAGTAGATTACTGGAGGCTTACAGAACTACAATAGTTAGTAGATTACTGAAGACTTACAGAACTACAATAGTAAGAATATTACTGGAGACTTACAGAACTACAATAGTAAGTAGATTACTGAAGACTTACAGAACTACAATAGTAAGTAGATTACTGGAGACTTACAGAACTACAATAGTAAGTAGATTACTGGAGGCTCACAGAACTACAGAAGTAAGTAGATTACTGAAGACTTACAGAACTACAATAGTAAGTGTGTAACTAAAGACTTACAGAACTTCAATAGTAAGTAGATTACTGAAGTCTTACAGAACTACAATAGTAAGTATATTACTGAAGACTTACAGATCTACAAAAGTAAGTGTATTACTAAGGGCACACAGAACTACAATAGTAAGTATATTACTGAAGACTTACAAAACTAAATTTCTCTGAAAGATTAGTACTGGGTTATAAACCGCATGGAATTGATCAGAGTTAACTCGATATTCATTGACGAAGTAATACCATTTAAATGTAGATGAAGAGAACTACTTCATAAAAATACTCATGTTATTATTCAACACCTCAAAATCTTAACGAGAAGGTTATTGCTCAGAATAAAGTCAGGCATGATGACTGGATTTATAGAGCTGCAATTAAACTCAAACAATACTGACATGTGTCACGTACCCATTCATATCGAAAGCAATCACACTTGTTAAGATTAACCTGATTTGAAGTCTTTAAATGATTAACAAAGATTCTGGAAGATGATACCTGATTGTTTTCCAAATCTAGTCTGGAGAAGAAACCTGCAGGCATTTGATAAAATTATCTCTGCAGGAGAGGAGAGAGACGAAAAAACACCAACTGGTGAAGCCACGTCCGGCAGCATGGATGTCTCAGTTATATCTGAAGGAGGTTCTTATTCCTAATGATGATCATGATGGATCAATGAGATATCATGTTAGTTCAGATGATGTCTAATTAAATTCTAGAGTATGATCAGTCTCGTCAGGACCTTGGTGAGTAGATGAAGGGAATGAATGACCTTCATAAATGATTCATAACAATTTGCACAATATCTATTCTGTGTTTTTAATTACTAAGAGCATCCATCCGTGACAGCAAACGGTGCCCCAGGACTCCGCATACATTATTATATTGCCAAGGGCCACGTGATTCGTTTATGATGATAGAGCAAATTCCCATCACCGCCGATGTAGTAGGTGAGTCCTTTACCACCTGGCAAATACATTTTGACGCTTTTGCTCTCCATACTTTGAAACAAAACACATTTAATCTGTGCATTGACATTATACAAGTTACACCAACAATCTTTTATAACTGGGAATATTTTCATATAGGTAAATTAATCTAAGAAAAAGCTCAAGAAGGCTGAGAATTATGACTAGATACAAATTCTGTTGGAAGAGCCTCGTAGAATTTACAATCGATGTGGACTAGAGTTGAGTCAGAAACCGGGTGTACATGAAACGGTAAATACTATTTTTATTTCGAGAAATTACAAATGGTATATAATTATCAATTCATGAAATTCGACTATGAAATTACCATAAATAGATAACCAGGCTAAGGTCCAGAAGAGGAACAAGCTTTCATGTAGAGATTTCACCTTGAGACGTAGACAGGGTAGAACAATAGGTTATATGGATTCAGTCTTCACTGGTGACGCCTTCAAAAAGTGTGGCGTATTTTCTAGTCAAATCACAATCACTGAAATGCTTACAACATACCAGTGCGTTATTAACGATCACTTACTCTGACCGCTTGCAAGCTGCAACACAATCTAAAAGGGTGGTCATTTGTTCTGGGAAGCGTGTTTTTGCAGTTACTCCACCCGAATACTGCACACAATGACATCACAACAAGGTATCATGTATGAAGAGAGTCCGAGGTTACATCGGGTAAATGCAAACTCCTCCGAAAGAAATGTATGACCGATCAAACAAGAGATGACGATATGGACGTCAACATTCTATCGTCCGTGCGGCCGCTAACCCGACGAGCTCAATGGGGCCGGCGACAGAACTACTCTTTGACGCCGTCCACAATGCCTTCTCAAAATTGAATTTAATGATTTCAAAATGTCCCAAAAACCATGATAAACTTTTGTTGGTAACAGCCGCCAGCAGAATTTCGTTCGTATTTGCAGTGGCCGAGAGCAAAGTTTTTCATGAAAAATGCAAATTGATGATGAAGTTTTTGCAAGCTGAATAACACGCTAGGAAAATTAGCTCCTCCAAGAATAGAAACACCGTTGTAGACTGACAGGAATAAGCAGATGAAATATATTTTATATTATGTTTATTTACACAATAAGAATCTAATAAAACTGCTGATATATGCTGGAATAGCCGTATCTTATTTAGGGTTGTGTACCAACATTACATAAAATACATACACCACATAATTTTTCAATGAGCTGAGCCCCTTACCATTATGTCCTTCCACCAGCTCGGTGGCCGAGTGTGTAGTGAATCGGGCTCTCCTCACATTAACCTCCATTGGGTTGCTGGAGGTCGTAGGTTCGCGCCATCCTGATCCCGAGTAAGACATTCTGGCCGGTCTCTTAGATGGTTAAAGGCCAGCCCCTAAACTCAGGGGGTGAAAAAAATGCTATCATGTGGCAGCTACGCTTCCACATTTTAGTGAAAAATATCCAAATTAGAAAAAAAAATTATGTTAAGTGAACATCGCCTATAGGTGCTAAGGACTGGCCGAGTTTTAAATCGGAACGACTGTGATTCAATCACATTCATCTGGAACGATGCTCTCAATGCTTCCATTCAGTTAACAAAATCTTTTCAGATTTGTATGGTAATTCTATTCACATTAGAATCACATCATCACGGCGCACTACAGAGATTGTATTACTTGCAATGTTCCTCGCACAGAACAACAAAAGGCAATGCTGCATAAATGATGCTGTTATCTGGTTATTGCCTCATCTTACCATTATGTTCTTCTTTTAAGAGGAACGTTAACAAGATGGTCATCATAGGAAGATGAGGATTGTACCCTTGTGCGCGGGATATTTACTTCATAGAGATAGACTGCAAGACGAGCCAGCGAAGTTTTAATTGCATTGTTATGAAGAGAACAGCGCAATGTGGAGACTTAAATCATCAACACTTATACACTCTTTGGTTACTCGTAACGCTGCCCGGACACAGTTGAGCGGTCCCACAGTTAGGAATCTTGTCTCTCTAAGAATCGGTATGTGAATATTTAGTTTTTTTTTCCCGCTTCAATGCCTCTTCTTGGTCACTTATTTCTGAAGGTGTTGAACAGCTTCTATACACGTACGTACAGAACGTACGTTTATTCAATACACGTACGTTTATAACGTACTTGTATATATGTAACCCCAATCTCTATATTCAAATAATTTTGATGTATTTTTTATTCTCAATGTGAATGTTGTTGCATGGCAACACGTTGCAGAGGCTGGTAATCGGGGACCGCGGCTTCTGGGGTCATTGGCCACATCATTAATTAGGCAACATTTCAATAACGTATTTTCTTTCTCTTCTCATTTTCATGTCCAAGGTTCCATCTCGTCTTCTGCGAATTATTTGGAAGGCGCTGTTTGTCTGTTCATGCGTATGTCAAAACATGCATTATGCATTGTAATAAACATTGCATTCACATTTCACGAGTTAGTTAGTAGGGACAAATTATTGACACCATTAAACATGTCGACATCGAATTAGATCAATACATATTATGAAGGTTTATTCAGGTTTGCTCTAACTACCCAGAGAATGCCATGACATTGCTAAAACAATTACGATGTTTCTCAATGGTTTGCTCAACATCACTCCAACGAGTGAAAACTCCGAAATATTGGTTGAATTAATGAAGTTTAACACAATTATATTCGTTAGGCATTTAATGATGTTGTGTATGTCAGAGTTAGTTCAAGGTTAACATTGAATCAATCGGCCTGTCAAGCAGAATAATTCGTTCAGAATAACATGACATTTTTTTCGGTCGCGTCATTTTATATGTATTTAAGTTAGTATATACACAGTAAATAAAAATCGAGTGATAATTCCAGGAATAGTACCGTCGTTTCGGACGCAGAGGGCCATTTTGTGTGGTGCGCTACCAAGTTGCTCTGAAACGGAAGCGCCGCAAATCGGCGTTTCGACCAGAAAATAATGGCTGCTGTCGGCCCGAAAATACACTTATCGTTTGCAGTTTTATTATTTCTGAGGTTGTTGGCACAATATAATATACCATTTATCGAATAGAGAAACAAATAAACTTTTATGATTTGGATTTAAGGAAAACATGAAGCGCCACTCTGGCTTAACCACTCCGCTTTCTATGTCTATAGAGGTTTGTGCAATTTGTAACAAAATTGATTTTTTTTTTATAGTTCACGGTCGTCTATTATTCGCCACATCAATATCGTATGCAATTCTACTTTTTTATTAATGAACACAGCTTATTGTGGCAACCAATAATCACGATTGCGATTACTGATTCCTGGAATGGACTTTGCTAAATTGTTTATAATTTTCTGACTAATGAATGATTGGAATCAAAGTAAATATGAAACGAAACGTCATCCTTGACCTATCATAATAATCGAAGATCAAACAGTGTCTCAGAGAGACGTCAACGAAGGCTAGAAATTGAATATTCATCTATGTAGCAAGACTGTAAATGGAATATTTATATAGGTATCATGGAATATTTATCAACCATAATATGCACGTTTTTTATTAACATGCAAAACCCAACATCGACTGTTAATTTATGTCATCGTTATAATAATGTTGTTTTATTTGTCAATGCCTGGATCTTGTGCCTAATATAATTATTCACTAAGCAGGATTGCATTGAAGTTGCCGATGCAATGCGGATGCCAGCCAGAAGAGGGCTGAGAGGCGCGCGTTTGCCACGAATTTGTAGATAACATTTCCCAATTAAGGAGAGTAGGTGTTACTTTTCTAGCGATTTTTTCCCCTTTTGTATCGTAAGAATTCTCTTTCCCTGCATCAAACGTTCCAAAAATGTTGCAACAAACCACGAAACGTCCCACGAGGAATCTCCTAGACATTTCAATCTACCTCGAGCTTCATGTTGCACTCTCCAGATGATCAGATCCTCTACATTGTCTCCGTCGCTGTATCCTGCGCTCTTTCAACTTATGGCACCGGATAGGAAGGGTACGAGGAGAAGGAAAATGAACATTTAGGTGAGTATGGAAATTGTTCTTTGTATCCATCAATTTGAGTACCCGCATGCTGCATATATCCTGTACATACTTTCAAAATTGATGTATTCCCACGGTACTGGTCACGTCCGAAGACGATATTATTTTATTTAATGCACATAGATATCCCACTTCATATAACGCGTTTTTGCAACTGGTTGTTTAGTCATTGGGACTTTGATTTTGAATACGATAAAGTGGTCAATCGCCACCAGAGCTCCGACGCAAGCCTTTGTGAGCAACTCCTTTGGAGACGGTCACAGGGTGAAAGAACCCGACATTATGTAACTGTGTAGCTATAGTAAACAATGACAAGTCTTTTCACTTTACCTTAATATCGGATGAGTGATTTATTAGTCAGGTGGTGGGTGTCGAACAACGTACAGATTAAACAGTCTAAAATCTGTATGTTGTTCGATACCCGATTGCGGAACACATTCCTTTGAACGGTGGCAGAACACGACTGCCGCCGAACAAATAATACGTAATAGCAACGGACGTCTAATTTTATTGCAAGTTCTTAACGAGTGCACTTCATAAATCAGTTCGAAGTTCTTCTAAGATCCGCATATCCTCTCAATAAAGGAGAGCCAATGCATTAGGAGCCCCTCTCCGTTCTCTCTGCAGCCTCGCTCCATGGCGGCCTGCCATTCCCACACCGCAAGTGAGGGGGTCTTTGGTAGGATTCAATTCCCGGCTAACGCAGAGGCATTGTGATGCAGATAGTACCGGGATTTAGGTGAGTTGCTGATTCTCTTACTTGTTCAACCACAACACTGTATGTTGTAATTAGATAAATAAAAATAAAATGTGAAGTTCATGTTATGAGAAGGAGTAGTTGTGCATTATTCAGTTTGACTAATGCTTTTACCAGTAAGAAACATCACCAAAATTTTTCAGTAACCACAAAATTATGCAAGCGATAAGTTCACGCTCAACTGCAAATTCTGGATTTATTGCGACGTGATTTTGATTTTAAATCTCGCCCCCAAAGTTCTGCTGATAGTAGTTCTCATGAATCGTTCTGTAGATGGCGCTCTGCAAATAACGGCTCAGAGCCCGTTCCCGGGTCCACGACCCCGAGTAATTACTGATAGCGTCCATCATCCTCCGCAAGATTGAGGAATTACTATGGAAAAATCCTCCTGCCAGACAGAGCTGGAATGACTAAGACTGGGATTTTATTAAAACATTTAAGGACTCCAGTTCAAGTGGAGAGTGATGTGAGAAATATATTTGCCCCGCTGGATTATCAGAACCGGGCTGAGGTTTGGACATAACAGTTTAAACGGTCGACTTTGTTTTGAAAAAATGTTCAAAATTTCACCGTATTTAAATTATCGATTGATTATCTATAGTGACTATGGTAATGAAACAATGTTCTATGATTTAACAGGTAACAAGCTACCATAAAGCGTTCTCATCTCATGCGATGAGGAGGATTAGACTGGAAGCTTAGACCTGAAAGGAAATAGATTGGGGGTTGGATGGGCAGTGTGGCGAATGACTGCAGGGCAATGAGTAGGAGTTTGTAGCGGATGAAAGTTAATAGTTGAGATGACACGGTTTGGTGGTTACCGTTCTGAACTCGTATTCATGCGACGAGCGATCGTATCTTGGTTACGGAGTAACGTTTTTTCCAATCAAGTAATTGCAACTCGCTTACATAAGTCTCATAACGATGTTATTTGTACGTTCTCTCTGCGGCCCTGAAATGTTCCTCGTTCTCAGCCGGCTCGTTCTCGTTGTTTTGGTCACTCCTTGGACCGTTTTGGGTTGAACGGTAAATAAAGGTCTGTGTGTGGCAAATGGGAATAATTTTTCTTGCCGCCGCCCAGCCGCCAGCATTATAGAAAGCGACTGGGGTCTACTTTTATGCATTTGTTTATGCCACACTGCTGGTATTGTGGGTATGTCATATTCAAAATATAGTTGCTATGAAGCTGATGTCAAACTTGGAAGAAATTAAAATAGGAAATCACCAAATATACAGTATATACGATAAAGTTTCCTTCGAACTGAGATCTATTGTGACCCAGTGGTGATGTGGTTGCCACACAATTTGATAGCCCTGTCTGATTCGTGCGACTTGGCAACCTGGGCGTCTTGGCTAATATAGGTAAGTATGTATATATGTATACTTGTATAAGTAAATATAGGTATATGTATGTTTATGCACGCACCTGCTAGGTTATTAACTATCGTGTATGCAATTGTGGACGCTACAGCCCCCAACAAGGAGCGACCCCTTCGTTCAGGGCTTGCATGAGTTTCGATAAAAAAATATTTTAAGTATCTATCCGTAATATGTCCATGTGTGTAGCGCATTAACAGAACCTGTGCAGACATTGTGCCCAAGAGATACTCATCACATAATGACTCCTTGAGTTAGAATTTTCTTAAAGTCATCGGAAAAGTGGGTACGTTAAAATTCAAGATCGCCACGTACTCGTGGTGAGCCCGTCACGTTTGAATGGCGCCATGTTATATTGCTATATTTAAAACATTTTGATGTTTATGTAGTTTTCATAAGTGAGAACGTTTGTATTCGCCTGTGTAAGCGTCACGATTTCAATCAACATCTATACCTTGTTGTGCATATATACAAACCCCTTCTGAAAGTCATACGGCAGCAATTATCACACTAATTTAATTATGTGCCCGCATGATTATCCTATACGCTGTTTGTCTAATTTATGTATCATTTATGTCGATCACTCAGCCCCATGGAGTCAGTAATACCACACTCCATGTATTTGCATTTTCCCCCAATGTATTCGTGTTTTTCCAACCCCATGTATTCACGATTTTCCATCCTCTTGCACGTGTGTTTTCCAACGCCACGCACGAGTGATTCCTACCTCAAAATGGACGATATCTGTGAATCATCGATGATTTTATTTACATCTTGCTCCAGAAATTTCGAACCAGCGGCCCCGTAGAGATGAGCTGTGTCGACCCTCTGTTTCCATTTCTGCTATTCAAATACTGTTTGTGATAATTAAATTTCATTTTTCATATATGAGATTTGGAAACTCATTATTATTGAACCCATTATTATAAATATCCATTATTAATAAATAATGCTTCATTGATAACAATAATAATAATATTGCTTCCGTCGCCCTCCGTCTCCACAAGATGGTCCCTGCCTGCCACTGCCCCCCGCGCCGCTCAGTCTGATTGCACACACGCAGGAGTCTGTGTGACACATCAACCTTTCCGGAGACGCAGATGGCCATCCATGAAAATGCTGGAAGCAGAGAATCATAAGGACAAATATTCAGGAGGTATTCAAGAAAACAAATCCTATACTTACTTCATCATTTTAATCTGAGTACGTCGATAGTTCGAATAAAATATCAATGCAGTAAAATGTTCGACTTATTCAATGAATGTTTGTTCAAGTCGAATAAAACATAAGTATAGTAAACATTAACTTTTTACTAATAATGACCCTCAATCTAGACCATTTGCGGCCTAAACTACCTCACTGTATTCATGGATATTTAGTTTTGTTGCATCACTTATGAATAATTGGTGAAGTAGTTTTCAGTAATGTTTGGTGCACACCAAAGAGTAAATTCTTGAAGTGGAATTCATGCCAGTTTATTAGTTTGCTGGTAAATTCGTTCTGTTATTTTTATTCCCTTGGCTTGTTAACAGATTTTCATTTCAAGCGTAATTCGTTTAAAACATATATAGACGTGGCAGCATCTTGTCACAGAGAAAATTTCATTCGCTCAAACAAGCGGAGGGGGGCAAAATTTGTGACTATAAATTTCCGCTACCTCGCATCCAGTCTTTACAAATTGTATGAAACTAAGTTAATATGCATATTAATAACTGAACAGTAAATTGTTGTTCGCATATCAAGCCAACGTTGTGTTGTGTGGATAAAAATAATATTATTTGAAAGAGCTTAGATTCATATGTTAACAATATACCATAAAATATTTCCCAAAAGACGATTCACTCGCAGCCCAATCAATAAAATGCCTTAATCAAGGTTTGGTATTGGTCTTGGTATCACAATATCCACGAAGCTGCTACTCATGGTAATATGTTTTGTTCTGAGTAGTCATCAAAACTCCAGCATGCATTATTCCCCAATATTTGCCCACCGTGTTGAGCAGCTTACGCTTCATTTAAAGTGTTTGGACGCCGTATGAAGAGTTGAACTTTTTTCAACAGGCGGCAGCGAATTCGGCATGGCATATTGTTGATGCAAAGAATAATTTGATTTATATGAACTTGTTATAAATAACAAATAATTATATTTTTCGACCAAGACGAGAATAGGACCCTGCCATCCTCATCGTCCTCATATTCATCCTCAGCATCTTTTTCAGAACTGATATTCTTCTACTCCTTTTAACAAAGATCCAATAGTTATTAGAAATTTTGACAGGCCGTCGTGACCGAGTGATTAGCGTATCCGACTGCAGTGTCAGCCTCTGGTGCTGCGTGTCGCCATTTCGAGCCTCGGCAGGGACACGGCGGTCTTGTGGCGAGAAGATTGGGCGCCTCCGCCCTCTCTGTCTGCCTAACTTAGCCAACCACCATAATATAGAGAAAAGGCTGTATGTCTATACATACATACATACATACATAATGCAAAAAAGCTAATCATTTGCCTTAATCTCCACACCAACCTTCAGTTTATTAAGGTCTCGGTTTTGAAACGCGTACAGTCGAATCCCTCAGAAGGAGGGTGGCCGACGACATGACGCACCTCATACTATTCTCATACATATATAAACCAACATATACCTCATACATTTATAAACACACCCAAGTTTTTAACCTACACTGGTCAGTTATGATTACCATTTACTGGAAATATGAATAACACTTTATATGTAAACTCCAGATAAGAATTAATAGGGGATACAAACGACAGTCGATGACTCCAAGATCTTGGGTTCTTGGGATGAAGGTCGTTTGTCCCGTAGGCCTGCAGCCAATACACACACAGGAGTCCGTGTGCATAGAACCTATCCAGAAACAATATAGATGATCATTATTTGCAATCCACACCCTCTGTTAGTGGCTTTCATCCAAATAACAGTTCGTCTTGTATCCCGGCACTCGTTACATTGCATCATCTTGTTGATTGTTGTGGACCGGATTTGATTATAGTTTTCATTGTATTGTCAATGTAGGGATGACCAGAACTAATACAAAATAGCTAGTAACCCAGTTTCTCGAAATCAATGTACGAAATCGATTTAAATTTGAAGCTTATAGGTGGGTCGCGCTTTTTTTTATCAAGCCTCAGGAGTACGAGGAGACGGACGTTCAAAGGAATCGTCGGTCAAGAGTCACTCCCGATCTATCCTGTAGATCCAATCTTACGTCGATCCTTTGAACGAGGCACGCGGAGAAAGGAATGAGATGAACGCGGCTTAGACCAGATCACTCGAGGATTTGACTGCCGTGTGCATTGCCTATAAAACCTCCCACCGAGGCAGAAAATTCTGAGTATTTTCAGGATCCCCGGATTGAGGGTTCTTATGCAATCAATATAGTTACATCTCCAACGAGTCTGATTGTGCACGGAGATACTGTACTCCTGACACAGAAAGATGGATCGTTACATGAGTACATTGCATTACAATTGTAGTCAACCTGTTCATCTCATACAAATAAAATGCTGAAACAATAAAAGACAGAAAGTATGTGGAAGGTAACTTTTTCCTGATTTTTGTTTTGATTATAAAATGGATTTTACAGATTTGAGTAGCCTCCAATGGAGGGATGGGCCGGAGATATCTTGGAGAGGGCATGAGCAGGCCTCGGCTGGGCAGTTGCTTCCCCCCACCACGAACTCCCCCAAATGGCCCATTTGTTTTACGATCTAACAATAGTGAGAACGGGTAATATCCCAATATTTTGAAACAAAACATTTTAATAAAAACTGGGATTTTGAGCATTATGAATATCCTTTGCATTTTTTACATGTTCATTTCGGTTACACGAAAACAATTACGTATAAACCTACCACATTGACTTTTTTGTGCGTGCAGCTCTTGCATACCAAAGCTTCAATTCAAGAGCAGTTATTCACCATAGTAGATTAGTCACTATTAGACAAATCATAGTTTAGGACCTTCCGTTTGGTGAGTGAACACCGTGGAAAATAAACGAACTAGATAAAAAAAATAATGCTTGCTATCAGTCATCCAAGATCTTTTCATTCGTCAGAAGGAATACATGACAAAGTGCCTTTAAGTTATACCAAATCTAATGATCAATGGTACTTGGCTTGAAAGTCCTCAGAGCAAAGATACAGATTATATGTACATAAATAATCTAATATCAGGAACGCCTTTAGAACCGAACCCTTCTCAGATCTTCCATTGGTATCAATATTTTTGATTTGTCACATAAACAAATATATTCTGATAATTCCTGCATAATTGTTCAGTTTAAAAAAGTGTTTCTTTGGACTCCGCCGCTGTTTACATACTTTGGGAAATCAAACTCGCCTTGCTAAAAAGCCGGCGTTCCATTGTTTGGAACAAATTTCAATGCAGCATGATTACAAAGATGTACTGCAAATTTATTTTTCTTCACTGGCGTTCGTTTTTATCCGCGACAGCATCGATGAGCCTCAGTGCAGGAGCTGGCGTGCAAACTGAAGGCTACCATGAAAATGTATTAAAATAGAATGGGAACATTTGGGGTCAAAAAGTAGATATACATCACGTCACAGTAACAATTTGCTCAAATCGATAATTTGAATATACCTAACATGCAACTAGAAACACGTGTCTCGTGATAATAAAAAAAGAATGACACCATTGCACGGCTACCAACGAGCCCTTTATTAAGAAGGATGACACGTTTAATCCCAGTGCTGGTGCAAAACAGTATTGTTGGTGAGTTTGTTTTTTCTCAATATTCGTACATGACTCAGGTACAAACGAATGAATAGTACTTTTTGATTGTTTACTGTCCATCAATCTCAAGATAAAATTAATGGAGAGAGACATGCAATCGGGTTTGCTAGTGTAAAAAATGAATATTTTTTAATATGGTGAAACGAGAAGGCAATCTGTATATGGGCAGTGCATTCATCATGGGAAAAACTTCAGTCCTCGCCAAGATTCGATCCTGCGTCGCCGGAATACGAGTCCAGCACTTTACCAGTAAGCCA
>SDVV010021162.1:0-13182 GCA_016164225.1 Gammarus roeselii | reverse complement strand
CAGTTTCTCAAAAGGCTCCCAAAGGGTCTCAAGGGTGTCCCTAAGGGCCCCAGAAAGATCCAAGTGGACCACCCCAAATCCACCTGGTCTCCCAAGTCCCCCGGGTTCCCGAAACCCCGGGTCCCCGAGTCCCGCGGATCCCACGAGGACCTCCTCTCCCTGGGTCACCTTGTCTCAACCAACCTCGATGCATATAATAAAAATAACCAATGCAAAATTTATCACCATGAAAAAAGGGCAGAAAAATATAATAGAGCCCAAGCAAGAAGAAATAATAAAATACTAAAATAAAGTGTTAATGATCTATAAAATGAATAATCATCCATCCACCCCAAAAGGTGCCCTGCAATGTTTCCCATCAAGGGGCCCTGCAATGGTTCCTTTCAAGATGCCCTGCTGTGTTTCCTATCAAGGTGCCCTGCAATGTTTCCCATCAAGGTGCCCTGCAATGTTTCCCATCAAGGGGCCCTGCAATGGATCCTATCAAGGTGCCCTGCAATGGTTCCTATCAAGGTGCCCTGCAATGAACCTATCAAGGTGCCGTGCAATGGTTCCTATCAAGGTGCCCTACAATGATTCCTATCAAGGTGCCCTACAATGATTCCTATCAAGGTGCCCTGCAGTGGATCCTATCAAGGTGCCCTGCAATGGTTCCTATCAAGGTGTCGTGCAATGGTTCCTATCAAGGTGTCGTGCAATGGTTCCTATCAAGGTGTCGTGCAATGGTTCCTATCAAGGTGCCGTGCAATGTTTCCTATCAAGGTGCCGTGCAATGGTTCCTATCAAGGTGCCCTGCAATGGTTTCTATCAGGGTGCCGTGCAATGGTTCCTATCAAGGTGCCCTGCAATGGTTTCTATCAGGGTGCCGTGCAATGGTTCCTATCAAGGTGCCCTTCAATGGTTTCTATTTGGGTGCCCTGCAATGGTTCTTATCAAATGTTCTCATCAGGGGGCTGCCTGCAATGGTTCTCATCAGGGTGCCCTGCAATGGCCTTTTCAACAATAATTTTCATCAGGTGACCCTGCAATGGCTCCCATTACGGTGCCCTGCAATGGTTCCCATCAGGGTGCCCTGCAATGGTTCCCATCAGGGTGCCATGCAATGGTTCCCATCAGGGTGCCCTGCAATTGTTCCCATCAGGAACCCTGCAATGGTCCTCATCAGGGTGCCCTGAAATGGTTCCCATCAGGATGCCCTGCAATAGTTCCGGTCAGGGTGCCCTGCTATGGTTGCTCCTGGGTGTCTGCAATGGTGGCGATCCGGTGGGAGATTAATTTTGAAGGAAATCCAAATCTAATTTATCGCCTAAACCCGCCACAATGAGGAATGACCTGCATGAAGATGAACTCCCACTTTCTGCTGAACATCTTCTGCAGTCTGGCGAGGTTCTCAGCCTCGTAGTCGGCCAGCTCGAGCCGGGCCTTGTTCTGCATGGTCCGCTTGCAGAGGTACACAGCTGGAGACAAATGGGATGAGTTAACAAGTGTTTACAAGTTTATAAATACAACAATAGACCTATTGTATGACCTAAACAAGGTTGCCTTCTAATACTAGATAGATTAGTTCGAAGGTAGTCCGTCTATGAATAAGTGTTTGAAGAGAACACAGGTGCGCAGCTGAAGACACATGAAATGAGTTACAAGTGTTAGAAGACAACAAAGGAACACAACTAGAGACCAATGTAGTGAGCCACCTTATAAAAAAAAAAAAAAAAGGTTTAGGTTCAAACTAGGTTGCCTTTTGATATCACGAGTAGTTCTAAAATAAATTGTCTCGTAGTTGGCTTGAGATGTTAGGAAGTTTTCGAAGACTGCTGCAGTTCGTTGACTCAAATTTACTTGCCTGTTGATAATAGGAAGATTAGTTTTGAAGTAGAATGTCTATGAGCTGGCTTCAAGCCTTTACAGCTTGTTAGCGTGAGCAATGTTCACCAGCGTTTGCAAGTGTAAGAAGGCAACAACAGGCCTAGATTATGTGACCTATTGATGGTAAGGAGATTAGTTCTGAAGTAGAACGTCTAAGAGAGCATCATGTGTCTGGGTATATTTTGCATGAAATGATCAATAAAAAAAGGAAAGTAGTAGTTGGGAACATCATTTTTCAATGACACTCTAAACAACTCAATTCAGCACCTGAAAAGAAAGCCACCGACCCACGATGTTGATTTGAGATAGTCTCCGTTTCATTTCTCGGTAAACCAATTCTGACCGGTGTCATCGCTGGACACCGTTTTGCAACGAGTAGGTACCAAGGCCGGGCGCCCTTTTTACCGTGCTAGTGCCGGGCACTATTTTGACCATACGAGTGTCAATGGGGGGCCCACATGTTCTAGTTAACGAATATGCTGGTACTAATGCCGGAGACTTTCTGAAGCGTTCTACACCCAGAAGCTACTTAGCGGCGATTCTGGTTCAATTTGTCGTGCCGTGACGTAATCTTTTCTTCGTCAACTTTTTACGTGATGTTGAGTGGGAAACGCTAACCATCAGTTTTGTATCCATTATTCCTAGCCACTTCGTTTGCATTTAGAGTGTAAAAGCTAGCTCGGTCAACGTTTTCCATACCCTTCATAATCTTGCATACTTCGATCGTGTCACCTCTGACGCGACGGTTCTTCAGATAATAAAAATTTATTTCGCGAAGTCTGCCTTCGTACTGTTTATTGCATATCATACAGATAAGTTTGTTCGCTCTTCGTTGAGCATTCTCTAATTTAATAACGTATTTTCTAAGATATGGAAACCAGAATTAGACTGAATACACGAGATGCGGTCTAACAAATGTATTGTATAACTTAAAAATAATGTGGCTGCTTTTGTACGCGATAGCGCGGGATATCATGCCTAGCATTCTATTTAATTTTTCAGCGGCATTCTTACATTACGTGCTGCTTTTAAATCGTTATTAATGTTAACTGAGTGGGTTTCTTTCTGGACATGGAATATTCGTGCTTGGGGTGGTGATGACCCATGAGCAAGACTTTACATATGGCGACACTAATTTCATTCACAACTTCTCTGACACAATTTTGTTCAAATTTAATTGTATCTGCTGACACTGAAGTTCTGTTTGCACTTTTCTTCCTACTCAGAATCGACTGCGAACTTGTAAATGTTCGAAGGCACGTTCCTATCGAGATAATGTATGAAAATTTTGAAGAGGACTGAACCTAAAACGGATCCTTGAGGCACGCCTCTTCTAACATTCCCACAAGGGGAGGATACTCCACCAAGTACGACTCGCTGCCGTCTGTCCGTAAGCCAAAATTGTATCCAGTCATTTAACTCGCCTCGAATACCGCTGCTGTGCAAGTCTGCTAAGATATTGTATCTAAACACTTCTTTCAATTATTTTGTCTATTTTTTCTACTGAAAAATCTGGCAAAGTACCTGGAAAACGAATTTAGAGACAGTATCATGCCCAACTCGAGTCGTGACACCCCACAATAGTTATATTGGGGCGCCTAGAACTTAGAGTTACAGATTATTACGATTTTACTTGAAAAAAAATACAGAATCCCCTACAACAATCTCAATTTATCGTCCAGATGCTGATATTGCGATGCTCTTATCACATGTAAACTGTTAATATATTATGAATTGTTCTCACGCAGTCTTTTTATGCTTGAATAGTCTGTTTCGTAGGTGCTTTATGTTTCTTCGTCGACTTGTCACAATATGTAATCAAAAGACAAATGCCCTCGACATTTTTGTTACTCATGTGAATAATAACAGTAGGATGTCGGGTCGCAATTTAATACATTGTCTTTATATAGGGATAACCCCACAACAGATGTTCTATAACCTGAGATCGTTGCAATAGATACAATTTTAATATACAAACAAACTGCTCAAAAAAACTCGTCAGAAAATTATATCGTCGACTCTTCATTGCACGTCATTCGTCTCCTCCCGACGGCGTTTGGCCTACCCACACTCATGGCATCTGAATGTAAAAAGCTCCACAGCGGTATCTCGGGTACTTACCATAGTCTGTGTTCTCAGGCTCCCAGCAATTAGACGGCCAAAAGTAGGGCGTCTGGAAAACAAAGAAGCGTTAATGAACTGCCACAGCAAACATTGAAGGGAGAGACACCGAATGACGAGACACCGAATGAAGAGACAACGAATGAAGAGACACCGAATGAAGAGACACCGAATGAAGAGACACCGAATGAAGAGACACCGAATGAAGAGACAGGTATTCACGACGTCCGGAATAACTTGGTGTGGATAATCCCATAAGGCAGTGCGTCTACTGTTCTCGTGGCCTGCGTAGGTTCACTAATCTCATAAGGCAGCGCATCTACTGTTCTCGTGGCCTGCGTAGGCTCACTAATCGCCTGCTGTAATCTGGAGAAATAAATGACAGTGGAGACATAATTTGTAATCTTGAGATGTAGGAAAATACCATCTGGAGGTAGCTTTAAATGATATCTGGAGTTATAAACTTCATCTGGAGATTCAAAAATCATTTGGAGATGTAACGTCATCTGGAGATGAAACGTCATCTGGAGATGTAACGTCATCTGGAGATGCAACGTCATCTGGAGACGCAACGTCATCTGGAGATGTAACGTCATCTGGAGATGTAACGTCATCTGGAGATGTAACGTCATCTGGAGATGTAACGTCATCTGGAGATGTAACTTCATATGGAGATGTAACGTCATCTGGAAATGCAACGTCACCTGGAGATGTAACGTCATCTGGAGATGTAAAGTCACCCGGAGATGTAACGTCATCTGGAGATGTAACGTCATCTGGAGATGTAACGTCATCTGGAGATGTAACATCATCTGGAGATGTAACGTCATCTGGAAATGCAACGTCACCGGGAGATGTAACGTCATCTGGAGATGTAACGTCATCTGGAGATGTAACGTCATCTGGAGATGTAACGTCATCTGGAGATGTAACGTCATCTGGAGATGTAACGTCATCTGGAGATGCAACATCATCTGGAGATGTGACGTCATCTGTAGATGCAACATCATCTGGAGACGTAACGTCATCTGGAGACGTAACGTCATCTGAAGATGTAACGTCATCTGGAGATGTAACGTCATCTGGAGATGTAACGTCATCTGGAGATGCAACGTCATCTGGAGATGTAACGTCATCTGGAGATGCAACGTCATCTGGAGATGCAACGTCATCTGGAGATGTAACGTCATCTGGAGATGTCATTGGTATCGCGTTTGTTTAGTCGTCGAGTGTTATGCATGGATGTATTCTTGGTTACAGAATATCTGCTCACGAGCATACTTTCTTAACTGTAGATCGTCAAGCCTGCTCTTCGCCACGGTCTTCAATTCCTGCTTCCTCATCACGTTCCCTACCACTGCTCTTGGTCAATCACACTGCCAAATGCATTTGCTCAATCTCTGTCAAATGCGTCTGTCAAATCCCTATCCCTCTGTCAAACCCCCATTGTCAAATTTTTCTGTCAAATCCTTGTTGTCAAATTCCTCGGTCAAATCTGTCAAAATTTCTCTGGCAAATCCTCTTGTAAAATCCTTCTGTCAAATATCTCTGTCAAATCTCTGTCAAACCCCTCGGCCGAAATCTCACTCGCGAATCACGCTGCCAAATCAATCTGTTCCTGGCCTTATTCACTGTCTTCCACCACTACCCTCCTACCCTCTCCTCTGGCCTCCACGGTACTCCTCACCTGGAACCTGTAGAAAGTGTTATCATTCTTGGCTGTGAGGACGTGGTCGTCGATGGGGAAGAAGTAGCCGTGGGCGGACATCAGGTGAGCCAGGTGCAGGGCCTCGGCTGTAAGTGAATAGCAATGAACTAGATTTAAGGAGGCCATTTTGTGAGTACTTTACAATTACCTTAAATTGAATCTCCCGGACTTATCTTTCGTCATCACAGAAACCGACACGTTAACGTATCGCAGAGCTACCTTGGGTTCAAGTACCTCCCTGAGGTCTTTGTTGCTCTTCCCCCCTCCCTCATTTCTCGTACTCAGTTTCTACCTCCCTTTAGTCTCGGTCCCCCTTCCCCAATCCTCTGGTTGGGAGGTTGAGGATGAGTGAGGCAGGAGTCTCAGCACTAGGTAATACCTACCCAGCTATGACTGGCTTCATGGGATATAAAGAGAACCATCATATTAGGTGGATGTGTAGGGTTTACCTATCAACGATTTCACCAAAAATAAAATACTTGAGACGTGTGGCAACCTTGAATCTAAGCTTCAATGCCTAAGATGCATACATTGAAGGATGGACTACCTTTTGACTCGCTGACCAAGAGGCGGACGGAGCCTCGACCATGACAAGTACTATACACCGAAGAGATATGTCAATATCTTAGCAGCACCAGGGTTTAGCTTATTCTGACAGTAACATGAGTTTTAACTATCTTGTCTTCTAAAGCCCAAACTTTGCACGAGCATCTAACAGTACCCCAACACCACTTGGGGCTGCCGCAGGAGATGACCTTAGCACGAGTGTGCGCTGGAAGTTATTTCGAGTTGCAGTTACTGGGTTGATCCACGCAGAGACCAAGCCTGCCCACTCCACATCACCATACTTATATGGTTACACTTCCCATAAAATTTGGGATTTTTTTGTGACTGTATTATGATTAAGGTCACTTTATTGCGGTTCTCATAACTCCATCGTATGATACTGCCATAGTTGAACACATAAATAGTGGTAACATTGACCGCAAGGTCTCTCTGTGTGATGACACTGAATGCCGCTGCATAGCGCCCATTTGACCTGCAATCCCTCTTTATTGATTTGTACGATGCTTTCCTAACCTTATCTTTGCAGACAATCCTCCGTTACCAAAATCACTTTATCAAAAGTTCAAATTCATATTGGTATCATAATCATATAAATTTTGTTAGCGTACAACTTGATCTACTCTTTCCAAAGAACAATAAGGTGGTCTAGGGATTCTACGATGCCGAATAGGTACACTTGACAGCTCATACTCCATTAGTTTAAATTTCCATATTACCTCAACTGTTTCACCTAATCAGCCAAAATGAAAATTTCCTCGTCAGTTCAATGCTCATTAACAGCTTCACTCACCAGGATCATCAATCTTGACGTTTCTAACAGCCTCACTCACGGGAATCTTCAAGGTCGAGGTTTCTAACAGCTTCACTCACCGGGATCTTCAATGTTGAGGTTCCTAACAGCCTCATTCACCGGGATCTTCAATGTCGAGGTTTCTAACAGCCTTACTCACTGGGATCTTCAATGTGGAGATTTCTAACAGCCTCACTCACCAAAATCTGCAATGTTGAGGTTTCTAACAGCCTCACTTACGGGGATCTTCAATGTCGAGGTTTCTAACAGCCTTACTCACCGTGATCATCAATGTCGAAGTTTCTAACAGCCTCACTCACCGGGATTTTCAATGTTGAGGTTTCTAACAGCCTCACTCACGAAGATCTTCAATGTTGAGGTTAATAACAGCCTTACTTACCGGAATCTTCAATGTTGAGGTTTCTAACAGCCTCACACACCGAGATGATCTTCAATGTGGAGGTTTCTAACAGACTCACTCACCGGGATCTTCAATGTCGAGGTTTCTAACAGCCTCACTCACCGGGATCTTCAATGTTGAGGGTTCTAACAGCCTACCTCATCGGGATCTTCAATGTTGCAGTATGTAGCAGCCTCAATCACCAGGATCTTCAATAACGAGGTTTTTAACAGCCTTTATCACCGGGATCTTCAATGTCGAGGTTTCTAACAGCTTCACTCCCCGGGATGATCTTCAATGTGGAGGTTTCTAACTGACTCCCTCACCGGGATCGTCAATGGCGAGGTTTCTAACAGCCTCACTCACCGGTATCTTCAATGTGGAGGTTTCTAACAGCCTCACTCACCGGGATCTTCAATGTCGAGGTTTCTAACAGCATCACTGACCGGGATCTTTATTGGTGAGGTTTCAAACAGCCTCACTCACCGGGATCTTCAATGTTGAAATTTCTAGCAGCCTCACCCACCAAGATCTGCAATGTTGAGGTCTCTAACAGCCTCACTCACCGTGATCTTCAATGTTGATGTTCCTAACAGCATCACTCACCAGGATCTTCAATGTTGAGGTTTCTAACAGCTTCACTAACCGGCATCTGCAATGTTGAGGTTTCTAACAGCCTCACTCACCGGGATCTTCAATGTTGAGGTTTCTAACAGCCTCACTCACCAAAATCTGCAATTTTGAGGTTTCTAACAGCCTCACTTACCGGGATCTTTAATGTCGAGGTTTCTAACAGTCTCACTCACCGGGATCTTCAGTGTTGAGGTTTTTAACAGCCTTACTCACCGGAATCTTCAATGTTGAGGTTTCTAACAGCCTCACTCACTGATATCTTCAATGTTGAGGTTTCTAACAGCCTTACTCACCGGGATCTTCAATGTCGAGGTTTTACAGCCTCACTCACCGGGATCTTCAATGTTGAGGTTTCTAACAGCCTCACTCACCGGGATCTTTAATGTCGGGGTTTCTAACGACCCCACTCACCGGGATCTTCAATGACGAGGTTTCTAACAATCTTACTCACATGGATCTTCAATGTCGAGGTTTCTAACAGCCTCACTCACCGGGATCTTCAATGTTGAGGTTTCTAACAGTCACACTAACCGGGATCTCCAAGGTTGAGGTTTCTAACAGCTTCACTCACTGGGATCTGCAATGTTGAGGTTTCTAACAGCCTCACTCACCGGGAAATTCAATGTTGAGGTTTCTATCAGCCTAACTCACCGGGATCTTCAAAGTCGAGGCTTCTAGGAGCCTCACTCACGGGGATCTTCAATGTTGCGGTTCTAACAACTTCACTCACCGGGATCTCCAATATTGAGGTTTCTGACAGCTTCACTCACCGGGATCTTCAATGTTGAGGTTTCGAACGGCCTCACTCACCGGGATCTTCAATGTCGAGGTTTTTAACAGCTTCACTCGCCGGGATCTTCAATGTTGAGGCTTGAAACAGCCTTATTCACCGGCATCTTCAATGTTGACGTTTCGAACAGCCTCACTCACTGGGATCTTCAATATTGAGGTTTCTATTAGCCTCACTCAGCGGGAAATTCAATGTTGAGGTTTCTATCAGCCTAACTCACCGGGATCTTTAACGTCGAGGTTTCTAAGTGCCTCACTCACCGGGATCTTCAATGCCGAGGTTTCTAACAGCTTCACTCACCGGGATCTTCAATGTTGAGGTCTCTAACAGTCTCCCTCACCGAAATTTTCAATGTCGAGTTTTCTAACAGTCTCACTCACCGGGATCTTCAATGTCGAGGTTTCTAACAGCCTCACTCACTGATATCTTCAATGTTGAGGTTTCAAACAGCCTTACTCACCGGGATCTTCAATGTCGAGGTTTTACAGCCTCACTCACCGGGATCTTCAATGTTGAGGTTTCTAACAGCCTCACTCACCGGGATCTTTAATATCGAGGTTTCTAATAGCCTTACTCACCGAGATTTCAATGTTGCGGTTTCCAACAACCTCATTCATCGGCATCTTCGATGTTGAGGTTTCTAACAGCCTAACTCACCGGGATCTTCAATGTCGAGGTTTCTTACAGCCTCACTCAGCGGGAAATTCAATGTTGAGGTTTCTATCAGCCTAACTCACCGGGATCTTTAATGTCGAGGTTTCTAACAGCCTCACTCAGCGGGAAATTCAATGTTGAGGTTTCTAACAGCCTCACTCACCGAAATTTTCAATGTCGAGTTTTCTAACAGTATCACTCACCGGGATCTTCAATGTCTTGGTTTCTAACAGCCTCAAGCACCGGGATCTTAAATGTCGGGGTTTCTAAAGGCCTCACTCACCGGGATCTTCAATATCAAAGTTTCTAACAGCCTTACTCACCGGGATTTCAATGTTGAGGTTTCCAACAGCCTCATCCATCGGCATCTTCAATGTTAAGGTTTCTAAAAGCCTAACTTACCGGGATCTTTAATGTCGAGGTTTCTAACAGACTCATTCACCTGCATCTGCAATGTTCAGGTTTCTAACAGCCTCACTCACCGGGATCTTCAATGTTGAGGTTTCTAACAGCTTCACTCACCGGGATCTTCAATGTCGAGGTTTCTAACAGCCTCACTCACCGGGATCTTTAATGTCGAGGTTTCTAAGAGCCTCACTCGCTGGGATCTTCATTGTTGCGATTCTAACAGCCTCACTCACCGGGATCTTCAATATTGAGGTTTCTAATAGCCTCAGCCACCGGGATCTTCAATGTTGAGGTTTCAAACGGACTCACTCACCGGGATCTTCAATGTCGAGGTTTCAAACAGCCTCACTCACTCGAATCTTCAATGTCGAGGTTCCTAACTGTTTCACTCACCGTGATCTTCAATGTCGAGGTTTCTAATAGCTTCACTCACCGGGATCTTCAATGTCGAGGTTTCTAACAGCCACACTCACCTGGATCTTCAATGTCGAGGTTTCTGAGCATCCACGAGATGAGTTCAACTCCGGTAAAGACGGACGGAATCTTGGCCATAAAGCTCTTGACGGTGCGGACGGGCACACCGCGGTCCTCGTCCTGCATGCGCTCCACCAGGACCTCCATCTGGAGGGTAAGAGTGGTTAGGAGTACAGAGGCTACACTTGGGCCTTTCCAGCGTGCAGATCGATTCATTCAGTTACCCGTTTAATCATTTGAATATAGTAGCCTTTTTGGGCTACCCACGGAAGGGGACGCCTTGGTCATCTGTGGGATGTAGGGCCTTCGCTGTAAGAGCGTCGTAACTTGAACTCCACTAGGTCCTTCATATTGGGGCGGAGCTGCAAGATGGTAACACCAAAGACGATAAACCGCACACCAAAACGCGTTTGGTGTCATCCGATTTGAAACGTCCTCTGGGTGATGATATTGAGCACTACCGAAGCGGTCGAGATATCCCAATTTCTGGAAATAGCTGGGGCTTCCAAATTCTCAAACACAGTTGGTACACGCTGTCCCATGAAAATTTTTGCTGACACAATATTTTGAAAATAGATATGAGGCTACATACACTCACGGACAGCTGGTTCACGCTCTGTTCCTTGTTGTTTTTGGCTATATCTAGATCACGAAGCAATCCTGTACCGCCAGCAGCAGTTCGCCCAGCGTTTGTCACGTCATCTAAATTGCACCTGCAGGGATTATTGCTATCATTTTATACCTCAAAAAAGCTGTTTTATAATATTGAAACAATGTGTTCCGTCTATGGATATGTTTAGGGTAAGATCGGCTTCAATTTAATGGGGTAGCCGGTGCCGCCAACTGATGTACTAATTTTATCCGATAGAGTACTCCGAGTAAAGGCTTCTCGTAAAAGATCGCGCGGTTCTGCTTGAGGCTCATGAGACGTGAGGGGTAGAGAAGGCTTTGCGTCTCAACTTGTTGGTTTGCGAGTTTGATCACACCTGACATGGCGGAAAAGAGTAATAATACCCGAGACTTAGTCTTCTCACACGTGCAAGAGATTTGTATCGTTCTTCATTTCTCAGATAGAGGTTTTGACCCCTAGAATAGTTTTTTGAGAAAAAAAAAAATTGTCAAAAAGATCAATTCTACGCTGTGAAGTTGTAATAAATTGTGCCCTTCCAATCCTCTCCCTACCCACCTTCTTGTAGACGATGTGGTTGGGCGTTTCCTCAGGTGGTGCCCCGATTCCTGTGCAGCTCTGCCCATTCTTGACGGTGGTGGTGGTGGCACTGGTCGCGGCAGCTGTCCCCTTCTTGCGCACTGCCCCCCGCTCACCAGTCGACATGCTGACCATCCCTCCTACCGGACACGCATGCTGGAGGGAGAGGGGGAAGCGTTACAAGGGAAGTTGGGCACGAATTAGGGAAGCAAGATGAGGGAGATGAGGTTGATGACTTCATGGGCACAAGTTAGAAAAAGGAGGGGGGGGGGGATTGCGGATTGATCTAAAATTAAAAAATAAAGGTGGAATATCGGCATTCACTTTTGACCCAATGGATGGTTGGAGATCAAGCCGCTAATTAAGGAAATTTTAGTAGAGTTGATGACATGGTCTAACATGTAGTTTTTTCGTCAACTTTTACATTCGGGGAAAGGAGTGTGATAGAAAATGAGTGTCAGTTGTGGGTGGCAAGTGTTAGCATAGCAAGTTGTATCAGTTGTGGATGGTACGTGTTAGCTTAGCAAGTTGTATCTGTTGTGGGTTTACAAGTTTACAAGTGTTTACAAGTGTAAATACTTGTCGTATCGTACGTAAACTTGCTAATGTTTGAGAGTACGTTGCTATCGAGATCGTTAATTAATATTATAAAGAGAACCGGCCCTAACACGGATCCTTGAGATACGCCGCTTGTAGCCTTGCCCCAGGGGGGGGGGGGAAGCTCCGTTAGGTAAAACTCGCTGCCGTCTGTACGTGAGCCAGCATTTGATCGAGTTGTTAAGCTCGCCTCGAATACCGATGCTGTGCAATTTGCTAACTAGGGCTTGGGGGGGACTTTATCAAAGGCCTTTTGAAATTCAAGGTAAATGATATCGGTTGGAGATTTTGTGTCGTTGATTTCAATTAAATTTCTGAAAAAAGTAGCAAGTTCATAAGACAGAAACGGTTGTGTCTAAAGCCATGCTGAGAGTCGCCAATCAATTTGTTTGATTCTATGAATTCTGTAATTGTATCCGTTATCAAACTTTGCATCAATTTGCCAATGACTGAGGTGAGACTAATTGGACAGTAGTTGCCGGGACGCTTTTTATCCCTTTTTTTTAAATTGGGGTAACATTGGCCTCTTTCCATTAAGAGGGGCAGGTGCCATTTGTGAGAGATTGGGTGAAAATGTTTGAAAGATATTCGGCGATTTCGTTTGTAGTCTCCTTTAGAATTTTGGGGTGGATGGATGATTATTCATTTTACAGATCATAACACTTTATTTTAGTATTTTATTATTTCTTCTTGCTTGGGCTCTATTATTTTTCTCTGCCCTTTTTTCATGGTGATAAATTTTTCATTGGTTATTTTTATTATATGCATCTAGGTTGGTTGAGACAAGGTGACCCAGGGAGAGGAGGTACTCGTGGGATCCGCGGGACTCGGGGACCCGGGGTTTCGGGAACCCGGGGGACTTGGGAGACCATGTGGATTTGGGGTGGTCCACTTGGATCTTTCTGGGGCCCTTTGGGACACCCTTGAGACCCTTTGGGAGCCTTTTGAGAAACTGTGGGACCCTATA
>SDVV010021161.1:0-13182 GCA_016164225.1 Gammarus roeselii | reverse complement strand
CAAATAAAACAACTACAACAACTAAAACAACTAAAACAGCTATAACAACTACAACAACTAAAATACCTAAAACAACTATAACGACAATAACGACAAAACACTTATAACAACTTAAACAACTACTACGACTAAAACAACTATAACAACTACAACAATTAAAACAACTGAAACAACTATAATAACTCAAACAGCTAAAACAAATACAACAACTAAAACAACTACAACAACTGAAACAACTATACAACTATAACACCTAAAACAACTACAACAACTAAAACAACTACAACAACTATAGCACCTTAAACAACTCAAACAATTAAAACAACTAAAACAACTAAACAACTAAAACAACTAAAACAACTAAGGCAACTAAATTAACTAAAACAACTACAACACCTAAAACAACTAAAACAACTAAGACAACTAGACCAACTTAAACAATTGAAACAACTAAAACACCCATAACAACTAAAACACCAAGAACAACTAAACAACTATAACAACTAAAACAACTGAACAACTAAAACACTAAAACAACTATAACAACTACAACAACTAGAACAACTAGAACAACTAAAACGAAAAAAAAACTAAAACAACTATAACAACTATAAGAACCAAACACCTAAAACACCTAAAACACCTAAACATCTATAACACCTAAACACCTATAACACCTATAACACCTAGAACACCTAAAACACCTATAACACCTAAAACAACTAAAACACAGTGAACAACAAAAACACCTGGAACAACTAAAACAACTAAACAACTATAACAACTAAAACAACTAAAACAACTAAAACAACTAAAACAACTATAACAACTCAAACAATAAAAAAATACTGATACAACTACAACAATAACACCTAAAACAACTAAAACACCTAGAACAACTGGAACAATCTAAAACAACTAGAACACCGGTATCAACTATAACAACTAAAACAACTACAACAACTAGAACAACTAAAACAACTAAAACAACTTAAACAACTGAAACAACTAAAACAACTAGAGCAACTTAAACGACTATAACAACTAAAACAACTAAAACCACCATAACAACTATAACAACTACAACAACTAAAACAACTATAACAACTAAAACAGCTAAAGAAACTAAAACAACTATAAAAAATAAAACAACTAAAACAACTAAAACAACTATAACAACTAAACAACTAAAACAACTAAACAACTTAAACAACTAAAACGACTAAACAACTATAACAACTAAAACAACTAAGACAACTAAAACAACTAAAACCACCAAAACAACTAAAACAACTAAAACACCACAACCACTAAAACAACTAAAACAACTAAAACAACTATAACAAATAAAACAACTAAACAACTAGAACAACTAAGACAACTAAAACAACTGAAACGCCTATAACAACTAAACACCTGAAACAACTATAACAACTTAAACAAGTAGAACACCTAAAACAAATGAAAAACTAAAACAAATAAAACAACCAAAACAACAAACACAACTAAAACAACTAAAACAACTACAACAAAAAAACAACTGAAAAAACTCAAACAACTAAAATAACTAGAACAACTACAACAAATAAAACAACTAAAACAATCAAAACAACTCGTACAACTAAAACGACTAGAACAACTAAAACAACTAAAACAACTATAACACATAAAACAACTAAAACATCGGAAAACACTAAAACACCTTTAAAAACTAAAACACCTAAACAACTAAAACATCTAAAAGAACTAAAACTCCCGAAACAACTATAAAAACTAAAACAACTAGAACAACTACTACAACTAAAATAACTCAAACATCTGAAACAACTACAACAACTAAAACAACTAGAACAACTAGACAACTAAAACAACTAAATGAACTATAACAAATAAAACAACTGAAACAACTAAACAACTAAAGCAAATAAAACAACTACAACAACTAAAACACCTTAAACAACTATAATACCGAAAACAACAAGAACAACTGAAGCAACTATAACAACTAAAACACCTACAACAACTATAACACATAAAACAACTAAAACACCTACAACACATATAACACCTAGAGCAACTATAACACCTAGAACAACTAAAACACCTATAACACCATATAAACTAAAATAACTAAAACAACTTGAACAACTAAAACAACTAAAACAACTAAACAACTAAAACAACTAGAACAACTAAAATACCTTAAGCAACTAAAAAACCTATAACAACAAAACAACTAAAACAACTAAAGCAACTAAAACAACTGAACCAACTAAAACACCTACACCAACTAAAACACCTAAACACCAATAACATGTAGAACAGCTAAAACAAGTAAAACAACTAAAACAACTAAAACACATAAACATCTATAGCACATAAAACAACTAACATACATAAAACAATTTAAACACCTTAAACACCTTTAACACTTAAACCAACTAACACACCTAAACACTTATAACAACTTGAACAACTAAAACACCTAGAACAACTATAACACATAAAACAACTAAGGCAACTAAACAACTAAAACAACCACAACACCTTGAACAACTACAACAACTTAAACAACTAAAACAAATAAACAACTAAAACCACTAAAACAACTAAAACCAACCAAAACAACCAAGACAACTATAACAATAATAGCAACTAAACCAACTAAAACAACTAAAACAACTACAATAACTCAAACAACTAAAACAACTAAACAACTTAAACAACTAAACACATAGAACTACTAAAACACCTTAACCAACTAAAACACCTTAACCAACTAAAACACATAAACACCTATAACAAGTAAAACACATAGAACAACTTTAACACATATAACAACTAAAACAACTAAAACGACTAGAACAACTAACACCTAAAACAACTAGAACAACTAAAACAACAGAGACAACTACAACAACTGAAACACCTAAAACAACTATAACATCTAAAACACATAGAACAACTATATCACCAAGAACAAATAAACAATTAACAACTAAAAGAACTAAAACAACTAGAACAGCTATAACAACTGAAATACCAAGAACAAATAAAACAACTAAAAACAACTAAAACAACTAAAACAACTAAAACAACTAAACAACTAAACAAATAAAACTATAACAACTTGAACAACTAAAACAACTAAAACAACTATAACAACTGAAATAACTAAAACAGCTAAACAACTATAACGACTTAAACAACTAAAACAACTAAAACAACTACAACACCTATTACAACTATAACAACTGAAACAACTAGAACAACTAGAACAACTAAAACAATTAAAACAACTACAACACTAAAACAACTAAAACAACTGAAACAACTATAACAACTGCAACACATAAAACAACTGAAACGCCTTAAAACAACTAAACACCTATGAAAACTAAAACACCTATATCAACTAAAACACCTATATCAACTAAAACACATAAGGAACAACTAATACACCTATAAAAACTATAACATCATAAGAACTATAACACCAAAAACAACTAGAACACCTGAAAACAACTGAAACAGCTATAACAACTAAAACACCTATAACAACTATAACACATAAAACAACTAATACACCTATATCAACTGAAATACCTTGATCAACAAAAACACCTATAACAACTAAACATATAAAACAACTACGTCACATAAAAACTATAACACCTAAAACAACTAAAACCCTTAAAACAACTTAACACATATAACAACTAAAACACTTAAAACATCTGAAACATCTATAACAACTAAACTCCTAAAACCACTAAAACAACTAAAACAACTATAACAACCAGAACACCTAGAACAACCAAACAACTAAAACAACTAAACCACCTAAAACAACTAAACAACTAAAACACCTATAACAACTAAAACACCTATAACAACTAAAACACCTAAAACCGCTACAACACCTAGAACAACTAAAACAACTAGAACAATTAAAACAACTAAAACAACTAAGCAACTATAACAACTAAAACAACCATAACAACCAAGACAACTAGAACAACTAAAACAACTAGAAAAACTAAAACAACAATAACAACTAAAACAACTATAACAACTAAAACACCTAAAACAACTATAACAACTAAAACAACTCAAACAACAATAACACCTATAACAACTAAAACCACTGAAACAACTAAAACAACTAAAACAACTAAAACAACTATAACAACTAAAACAACTAAAACAACTATAACAACTAAAACAACTAAAACAACTAAAACAACTAAAAAAAACTAGAACAACTAAAACATCTTAAACAACTAAAATACCTAAAACAACTAAAACAACTAGAACAACTAAAACAACTAGAAAAACTAAAACAACTATAGCAACTAGAAAAACTAAAACAACTAAAACAACTAAAACAACTATAACAACTAACAACTCAAACAACTATAACACCTATAACAACTAAGACCACTGAAACAACTAAAACAACTTAAACAACTAAAACAACTAAAACAACTAAAACAACTACAACAACTACAACAACTAAACAACTAAAACAACTAAAACAACTATAACAACCAAAGCAAATAAAACAACTGAAACACCAAAACAACTAGAACAACTGAAACAACTAAAACAACTATAACAAATAGAACTCCTATAACTACTATAACAACTAAACAACTAGAACAACTAAAGCAACTAAAACAACTAAAACAACTATAACAACTAAAACAACTATAACAACTAGAACATCTAAAACAACTAAAAAAACTAAAACAACTATAACAACTAAACGACTAAAACGACCGAAACAATTAAATCACCTACAACAAATAAAACACTTAAAACAACTAGAACACATATAACAACTAAAACACCTAGAACAACTAAAACCTCTCAAACAACAAAACACCTAAAACCTCTAAAACAACTAAAACAACTAAAACAACCAGAACACCTACTACAACTAAAACAACTAAAACAACTAAACCACCTAAAACAACTAAACAACTAAAACACCTATGACAACTAAAACACCTATAACAACTAAACACTTATAACAGTTAGAACATCTATATCAACTAAAACAACTAGAACAACTAAAACAACTAAAACAACTGAACAACTAAAATAACTAAAACAACTAAAACAACCGAAACAATTAAAACAATTGAAACAATACAAAATAACTGAAACAACAAGAACAACTATAACAGCTAAAACAACTAAAACACCAGGAACAACTAGAACAATCAAAACAACTTGAACACCGATATCAACTATAACAAATAAAACAACTAAAACAACTAAAACAACTAACACAACTAAAACAACTTAAACAACTGAAACAACTAAAACAACTAGAGCAACTAAAACAACTAAAACAAATAAAATAACTAAAACAACTAAAGCAACCTTAACAACTATAACAACTACAACAACTAAAACAACTATGACAACTATAACAACTAAAACCACAGAAATAAATAAAATAACTGAACAACTATAACACATATAACCACTGAAACACCTAAAAGAACTAAAACACCAATAAAAACTGAAAAACCTATAACAACGATAACACCAATAACAACTAAAACACCTAAAACAACTATAACCACTATAACAACTAAAACAATTACAACATTTAAATCAAATAAAACAACCAGAACAACTAAACAACTAAAACAACTGAAACAACTAAACAACTAAAACAACTAAAACAAGTATAACAACAATAACAACTAAAACAAATAAAACAAATAAAACACCATAACCACTAATACAACTAAAACAACTAAAAACACTATAACAAATAAAACAACTAATCAACTAGAACAACTAAGACAACTAAAACAACTAAAACGCCTATAACAACAAAAAAACCTGAAACAACTAGAACAACTTAAACAACTAGAACACCTAAAACAACTGAAGCAACTAAAACAAATAAAACACCTAGAACAACTAAAACAACTAACACAACTAAAACAACTAAAACAACTACAACAACTACAACAACTAAAACAACTAGAACAACTAAAACAACTCAAACAACTATAATAACTAGAACAACTACAACAATTAAAACAACTATAACAATTAAAACAACTAGTACAACGAAAACAACTAAAACAACAATAACAACTAAAACAACTATAACACATAAAACAACTAAAACACCTACAACAACTAAAACGCCTATAAAAACTAAAACACCTAAGCAACTGAAACACCTAAAACAACTAAAACACCCGAAACAACAATAAAAACTAAAACAACTAAATTAACTACAGCAACTAAAACAACTCAAACAACTAAAACAACTAGCACAACTAAAACAACTAGTACAACTAGAACAACTATAACACTAAAAGAACTATACCAACTACAACAACTAAAACAACTAAACAACTAAAGCAAATAAAACAACTAGAACAACTAAAACACCTTAAACAAATATAATACCTAAAACAACTATAACAACTAGAACAACTATAACAACTAAAACAACTATAACAACAAAAGCAAATAAAACAACTGAAACGCCAAACAACTAAAACAACTGAAACAACTAAAACAACTATAACAAATAGAACACCTATATCTACTATAAGAACTAAACAACTAGAACAACTAAAACAACTAGAACAACTTAAACAACTATAACAACTAAAACAACTAACTAAACTAAAACAACTAATACAACTATAACAACTAAAACAACTAAAACGACTGAAACAATTAAAACAACTTGAACAAATGAAACAACTATAACAACTGAAACACATAAAACAACTGAAACGCCTTAACAACTAAAACACCTAGAAAAACTAATACAGCTATAATAACTACAACACATAGGACAACTTATACACCAAAATCAACTTAAACACCTATAACAACAAAAACACCTATAACAACTAAACACATAGAACAACAACAATACATAAAAAACTATAACACCTAAAACAACTATACCAATCAGAACACCTAAACAACTAAAACAACTAGAACAACTAACCACCCAAAACAACTAAACAACTAAAACACCTATGACAACTAAAACACCTATAACAACTGAACACCTAAAACAGCTGAAACACATATAAGAACTAAAACTACTAGAACCAATAAAACAACTAAAACAACTAAACAACTATAACAACTAAAACAACTAAAACAACTAAAACAACTATAACAACTACAACAATAAAAAATAACTGAAACAACTACAACTATATCACCTAAAACAACTAAAACACCTAGAACAACTAGAACAATCTAAAACAACTAGAACACCGGTATCAACTATAACAACTAAAACAACTACAACAACTAGAACAACTAAACCATCTAAAACAACTTAAACAACTGGAACAACTAAAACAACTAGAGCAATTACAACAACTATAACAACTAAAACAACTAAAACAACCATAACAACTATAACAACTACAACAACTAAAACAACTATAACAACTAGAAATACTAAAGCAACTAAAACAACTATACAAACTAAAACAACTAAAACAACTAAAACAACTATGACAACTAAACAACTAAAACAACTAAACAACTTAAACAACTGAAACAACTAAATCAACTATAACAACTAAAACAACAAGACAACTAAAACAACTAAAACCACCAAAATAACTAAAACAACTGAACAACTATAACACATATAACCACTAAAACACCTAAAACAACTGAAACACCAATAAAAACTGAAACACCTATAACAACTATAACACCAAAAAAACAACTACAACACCTAAAACAACGATAACCACTATAACAACTAAGACAATTACAACAACTAAATCAACTGAAACAACTAGAACAACTAAACAACTAAAACAACTGAAACAACCAAAACAACTAAAACAATTATAACAACAATAACAACTAAACAACTAAAACAACTAAACACCAAAACCACTAAAACAACTAAATTTACTAAAACAACTAAGACTACTAAAACAACTGAAACGCCTTTAACAACTAAAACACCTAAAACAACTATAACAATTCAAACAAGTAGAACACCTAAAACAAATGAAGCAACTAAAACAAATAAAACAACCAAAACAACTAACACAACTAAAACAACTAAAACAACTAAAACAACTACAACAAATAAACAACTAAAACAGCTCAAACAACTAAAATACCTAGAACAAATAAAACAAATACAACAACTAAAACAATTAAAACAACTAGTACAACTAAAACGACTAAAACAACTAAAACAACTATAACACATAGAGCAACTATAACACATAAAACCACTATAACACCTTTAAAAACTGAAACACCTAAACAACTAAAACATCTAAAAGAACTAAAACACCCGAAACAACTATACGAACTAAAACAACTAAAACATCTAAAACAACTAGAACAACTAAAACAACTAGAACAACTAGACAACTAAAACAACTGAAAGAACTATAACAAATAAAACAACTAAAACAACTAAACAACTAAAGCAAATAAAACAACTAGAACAACTAAAACACCTTAAACAACTATAATACCGAAAACAACAGGAACAACTGAAGCAACTATAACAACTAAAACACCTACAACAACTATAACACATAAAACAACTAAAACACCTACAACACATAAAACACCTAGAGCAACTATAACACCTAGAACAACTAAAACACCTATAACACAATAAAAACTAAAATAACTAAAACAACTTGAACAAATAAAACAACTAAAACAACTAAACAACTAAAACAACTAGAACAACTAAAATACCTCAAGCAACTAAAAAACCTATAACAACTAAACAACTAAAACAACTAAAGCAACTAAAACCACTGAACCAACTAAAACACCTTTACCAACTGAAACACCTAAACACCAATAACAACTAAAACAGCTAAAACAAGTATAACAACTAAAACAACTAAAACACATAAACATCTATAGCACATAAAACAACTAAAAAACATAAAACAATTTAAACACCTTAAACACCTTTAACACCTAAACCAACTAAAACACCTAAACCAACTAACACACCTAAACACCTATAACAACTTAAACAACTAAAACCCCTAGAACAACTATAACACCTACAACAACTAAAGCAACTAAATCAACAAAACCACTAAAACAACCACAACACCTTGAACAACTACAACAACTCAATCAACTAAAACAACTAAACAACTAAAACCAATAAAACAACTAAAACCAACCAAAACAATTAAGACATCTATAACAATTATAGCAACTAAAACAACTAAAACAACTAACGCAACTAAACAACTATAACAACTATAACACCTAAAACACCTAAACCAACTAAAACAACTAAAACAACTACAAAAACTCAAACAACAAAAACTACTTAAACAACTAAACACCTAGAACAACTAAAACACCTTAAACTACTAAAACACCTTAACCAACTAAAACACATAAACACCTATAACAAGTAAAACACATAGAACAACTATAACACCTATAACAACTAAAACGACTAAAACAACTAGAACATTTAAACACCTAAAACAACTAGAACAACTAAAACAACAGAGACAACTACAACTACTGAAACACCTAAAACAACTATAACACCTGAAACACATAGAACAACTATATCACCAAGAACAAATAAACAATTGAAACAACTAGAAGAACTAAAACAACTAGAACAGCTATAACAACTGAAATACCAAGAACAAATAAAACAACTAGAAACAACTAAAACAACTAAAACAACTAAAACAACTAACAACTAAAACAACTAAACAACTAAACAAATAAAACTATCATAACTAGAACAACTAAAACAACTAAAACAACTATAACAACTGAAATAACTAAAACAACTAAACAACTATAACGACTAAAAGAACTAAAACAACTAAAACAACTACAACACCTATTACAACTATAACAACTGAAACAACTAGAACAACTAGAACAACTAAAACAATTAAAACAACTACAACAACTAAAACAACTAAAACATCTAAAACAACTATAACAACTAAATCAACTATAACAACAAAAACAACTAAAACAACTAGAACAATTGAAACAACTAAAACAATGATATGAACTATAACAACTATAACACATCAAACAACTAAAACACCTTTAAACAACTAAAACACATTTAAAACTGAAACACCTGAACAACTAAAACACCTATAACAACTAAAACACCTATAACAACTATAACCACTGAACAACTAAAACAACTACAAAAACTCAATCAACTAAAACAACTAAAACAACTAAAACAACTATAACAACTAAAACAACTAAATCAACTATAACAACTATAAAAACTAAAGCCAATAAAACAACTAAAACACCAAAACAACTAAAACAACTGCAACAACTAAAACAAATATAACAAATAAAACACCAATAACTACTATAAAACAACTAAAACAACTAGAACAACTATAACAACTGTAACAAATAAAATAACTATAACTACTAAAACAACTGAAACAACTATAACAACTAGAACAACTATTACAAATAAAACTAATGAAATGACTGAAACAATTAAAACAACTTAAACAACTGAAACAACCATAACAACTGAAACACATAAAACAACTGAAACGCCTTAAAACAACTAAACACCTATGAAAACTATAACACCTATATCAACTAGAACACCTATATCAACTAAAACACATAAGGAACAACTAAGACACCTATAAAAACTAAAACATCATAAGAACTATAACACCAAAAAACAACTAGAACACCTAAAAACAACTGAAACACCAATAACGACTAAATCACCTATAGCAACTATAACACAAAACAACTAATACACCTATATCAACTGAAATACCTAGATCAACAAAAAACACCTATAACAACTAAACATGTAAAACAACTACGACACATAAAAAACTATAACAGCTAAAACAACTAAAACACATAAAACAACTAAACACATATAACAACTAAAACATTTAAAACATCTGAAACATTTAAAACAACTAAACACCTAAAACCACTACAACAACTAAAACAACTAAAACAACCAGAACACCTAGAACAACCAAACAACTAAACAACTAAACCACCTAAAACAACTAAACAACTAAAACACCTAAAACAACTATAACACCTATAACAACTAAAACACCTAAAACAGCTACAACACCTAGAACAACTGAAACAACTAGAACAATTAAAACAACTAAAACAACTAAACAACTATAACAACTAAAACAACTATAACAACTAAAACAACTAGAACAACAACAACAACTTGAACAACTAAAACAACTATAACAACTAACACAACTATAACAACTAAATTAACTAAAACAACTACAACAACTAAAACAACTCAAACAACTAAAACACCTATAACAACTAAAACCACTGAAATAACTTAAACAACTAAAACAACTAAAACAACTATAACAACTAAAACAACTAAAACAACTAAAACAACTAAAACAACTAAAACAACTAAAAAAACTAGAACAACTAAAACATCTTAAACAACTAAATACCTAAAACAACTAAAACAACTAGAACAACTAAAACAACTAGAAAAACTAAAACAACTATAACAACTATAACAACTATAACAACTAAAACAACTAAAACAACTAAAACAACTATAACAACTAAAACAAATCGAACAACTATAACACCCATAACAACTAAAACCACTGAAACAACTAAAACAACTTAAACAACTAAAACAACTAAAACAACTAAAACAACTACAACAACTAGAACAACTATACAAATAAAACAACTAAAACAACTATAACAACCAAAGCAAATTTTTACAACTGAAACACCAAAACAACTAAAACAACTGTAACAACAAAAACAACTAAAACAAATAGAACACCTATAACTACTATAACAACTAAACAACTAGAACAACTAAAACAATTAAACAACTAAAACAACTAAAACAACTATAACAACTAGAACAACTAAAACAACTAAAACAACTATAACAACTAAAACAACTATAACAACTAAACAACTAAAACGACTGGAACAATTAAAACAACTTAAACAACTGAAACAACTATAACAACTGAAACACATATAACTACTGAAACGCCTAAAACAACTAAAACACCTAAAAAAACTAATACACCTATAACAACTATAAAACATAGGACAACTAATACACCTAAATCAACTAAAACACCTTGAACAATAAAAACACCAATAACAACAAAACACATAAAACAACAACAACCCATAAAAAATTATAAAACCTACAACAACTAAAACACTTATAACAACTAGAACACATATAACAACTAAAACACCTAAAACAACTAAAACATCTCAAACAACTAAACACCTAAAACCTCAAAAAAACAACTAAAACAACTAAAACAACCAGAACACCTAAAACAACTAAAACAACTATAACAACTAAACCACCTAAAACAATTAAACAACTAAAACACCTATGACAACTAAAACACCTATAACAACTAAACACTTAAAAACAGCTACAACACCTATATCAACTAAAACAACTAGAACAACTTAAACAACTAAAACAACTGAACAACTAAAATAACTAAAACAACTAAAACAAATGAAACAATTAAAACAACTGAAACAATAAGAAATAACTGAAACAACTAGAACAACTATAACACCTAAAACAACTAAAACACCAAGAACAACTAGAACAATAAAAACAACTAGAACACCGATATCAACTATAACAAATAAAACAACTACAACAACTAAAACAACTAACACAACTAAAACAACTTAAACAACTGAAACAACTAAAACAACTAGAGCAACTAAAACAACTAAAACAACTAAAACAACTAAAACAACTAAAACAACCATAACAACTATAACAACTACAACAACTAAAACAACTATAACAACTAAAACAACTAAACAACTAAACAACTGTAACAACTAGAACAACTAAAACAACTAAAACAACTAAAACAACTAAAACAACTAAAACAACTAAAACAAATAAACAAATTAAACAACTAAAACAACTAAAACAAATAAAACAACTAAAACCACTATAACAACTAAAACCACAGAAATAACTAAAACAACAGAACAACTATAACACATATAACCACTAAAACACCTAAAAGAACTAAAACACCAATAAAAACTGAAACACCTATAACAACGATAACACCAAAAACAACTAAAACACCTAAAACAACTATAACCACT
>SDVV010021160.1:0-13182 GCA_016164225.1 Gammarus roeselii | reverse complement strand
CATTGGTGGCTTAAATGCATGGCAGCAAACACTATGGAAGACAAGCAGACTGCCATTGGAGGCTTGAATGCATGGCAGCAAACACTATGGAAGACAAAAAGACTGCCATTGGTAGCTTGAATGCATGACAGCAAACACTATGGAAGACAAAAAGACTGCCATTGGTGGCTTAAATGCATGGCAGCAAACACTATGGAAGACAAGCAGACTGCCATTGGAGGCTTGAATGCATGGCAGCAAACACTATGGAAGACAAAAAGACTGCCATTGGTAGCTTGAATGCATGACAGCAAACACTATGGAAGACAAAAAGACTGCCATTGGTGGCTTAAATGCATGGCAGCAAACACTATGGAAGACAAGCAGACTGCCATTGGAGGCTTGAATGCATGGCAGCAAACACTATGGAAGACAAAAAGACTGCCATTGGTAGCTTGAATGCATGACAGCAAACACTATGGAAGACAAAAAGACTGCCATTGGTGGCTTAAATGCATGGCAGCAAACACTATGGAAGACAAGCAGACTGCCATTGGAGGCTTGAATGCATGGCAGCAAACACTATGGAAGACAAAAAGACTGCCATTGTTAGCTTGAATGCATGACAGCAAACACTATGGAAGACAAGCAGACTGCCATTGGTGGCCCAAATGCATGGCAGCAAACACTATATAAAACAAGCAGCCTGCCATTGAAGGCTTGAATACATGGCAGCAAACACTATGGAAGACAAGCAGACTGCCATTGAAGGCTTGAACGTTGTGGAGAATGTACCCCACATGCCTCGCACGGAGAAGAAGTTAGTGCATATATATTTCGTGAACCATCTTGTTTCAGCGTGAGTAAGCGTTTCCGGAGTTGAGATGGGGACGCGAAAGCGGTATCTACCGCCCTCCTTTTCCCCCTTCCCAACTGCCGTGAAAATTTCCACTCGTTGCTGCAGATGAATTTCCCTTATCGTTATAGAGCAGTTTAAACAAAGGTATTCCCCTGATGTGGGAGTAAGTAATTCTAAGGCAAATATAACATTGAAATAAGTCATTTATATGGTATGGTAATGTTTTAATTATGGTAGATAAGCCTAGGTGATAGTTTTCTTTGAGATGAAGTAAGCCGTTAGTTCTGCTTGAATCTCCTGGAGTTCTGAAGTAGGCATTTTTGACGCTAGGTCCGCAAGGCTTGTGAAGGTACCAACCGCTTGCCTCCGGCCTAGTTAGTGTAGATCGAACAATCATTGGTGTGGTGTTGTGCGTCACCTTTGGAGCCCCAGGACCCCAAAATGACTTTCGGATACCTCGTCTCGTGACTTGACTATAGTGACTAGAAAAATATTGTTAGAGTTTTATTATAGAAATTATACTAACCCTGCCAGTTAGATATGACGCAGTTTCAGTACAGTATAGGTTTTGTGGCATTATTATAACCGTGTTAGTGACGAGACCGTATGTTCGCCTTTCTACTTCATGGGACTTCGCCGAAACCCAAGTAAGTTTCACAATACAATATCTAATGTGTGTCATAACAAAATATTAATCCCATCGAAAAGTGTGTGATCATGAATATATGTAAAGATCTGTAAAGTGTGCTAAGGGAGAGGAATAATTCCCCACATAATGGTCCAATCGAGAACCGGATAGGTTGACCAGGCCACCATTGTTCGAAAATGGCATAAGCCAAGTGTCATTGCGACGACGTCATCTTGGAAAATGCTCAGTGGCCAATGAAATAAAGTGCCCAGTGTGAATATAAAGCTATATGCAGTGATATATATTCTTTAATGAATCTTATATAAATATTTCCTAAAAATTCAGGAAGTAATTTGTCATATTTACATATGTGAAAGTTTAGTGCAGGAATTATGGTCACACTGAATTGATGTTTTGCCTTTAATGATGTGTAGGTAACAAAATTTGTAAATATGATGGCATGGTGGTGCACAGTCCTAAGTCATGGTAAGTTATCATTTCTTAAACATTATAATGGGAAGAGCCAGGTTTCTACTGGCACATAGTAAATGTAGATAATTGATGTTGATGTTTGATATCTTAGTTTTCAAGGTTAGCCTTGGTTGGCAAAGTTGAGTGCAACCCTGGTTATCATTGGAGATTACTTTGTCAAATGATGACAGTTTCAGTTATTAAAAAAATGGCAAATGAAATAAAAAATTGTTAAACCTAATAGCAAATGGTGTCAATTTGAAGTTTGCCTTTCTATATGTTGTCAGTGCTTTGAGAAGTAGTGTGCTTTTCTTGGAATATGTTCCGGAAACATTTTAGGAAAACACAATTTCAATTGACAAGTAGTTAAATAAAGGAGACTTATGTTGTGTCTACATGCTATCAGGAGTATGGTTAATAGCGTTGTGAAGAAACCATAATTTTCTTGATTGATTCTGTGTTTGTGAGAAGTAGTGACTTCTCTCGTGACAGGCTTGAAAACGTTCCTGAAAGGTGGTATTTCAACCAGCAAGAAGTTAATGTGGTAGATCATTGTTGCCTGCATGTCATCAAGATCAAAATCAAGTGTCAATAGATTCATTCTTCTTCTTTGTTTCCATGCCTTGAAAGGTAGAGTGCTTTTCATTGACAGGTTCTGGAACATTTGAGAATGGTGGAATTTTTTGACTAGTTAGTCAAGTAAACTCCGTAAGTGAACGGACAAGGTTGAATTTTTATTCTCTAACGGATAAATACTCAAGGATCTCAAAATGGCGCCACTGTGGATGGTCTCATTCGCAGTAAAGGGGCATATTAGATCTTCATCACCACACTGCTTCCAAAGTTGAAACTGTGTTGTGATGCAGACCCCTTCAGTGCCCCAGAGAATTTAGATGCTCTTGCTATGAATGTGAGGTTAGCTGAAGGGCACATCCAAGAAGTAGTGGAGCTGCAAGAGCAGATCCAAGAGATCCAGGTAAGTACTGAAACAGTTACCGAGGATGCACTCTACAGTATGGCAGCGGACCATGTAAAATAGTTAGAGGAGATAAGGTTGCTCATCACAAAGTGAAACCGCTTAATGGATGAGACACGAGTTGGTCCACCCAGCAATGCCACTCTATCTGTTAGTGATACAAGGAGGGCAGCAGGAGTGAAGTTACCAACTCTAGAGATAATGGAGTTCTTCGAGGACACCTTCTCGCTCAATTTTTTTTGGCAGTCGTTAAAAAACTATTGATCAGAGTTCAGATTTGGAACCCTCTGAGAAATTTCATTATCTAAGTAGCAAGTTGAAGGGTCCTGCCAAAAGTGTGTTGATGGGTTTCACACCCACAAATGAAGCTCACCCTCAAACAGTGGCACTGCTCAAGAAACAGTTTGGAGATGAGTCACGCATAAAAATAGCTCACCTTTATGCCTTGAATGACATTCAAGCAAGTTCGGGATCCTTAGCATCTCTGCAGGAGTTCAGACAAAGGATGGAGGCTCAATTGTGTCACTTGGAGATTGCAGGGATAGACTGCAACAAGTGTACAAATTGCAGATTCATCTTAGTCGACCTGCTCAAGAGGAAACTACCTCCCACTATTTTAGAAGCTTGCAACGGTCACAAAGAAAATTCTGAAGCCTTGAACATTAAAATTTTTCGCGTGGCACTGCGAGTAGTCATAGTTAGAATGGAAGACTGTGACACACAACACAAGGTAAATCCCAAAATCCTGGGAAGCAATGGCCAACTGCTGGTACTCAAAGATCAGCACAGAATGAAAGTCGCTCCAGAAGGAATCAGGGTTATAAATCCAAGCCCCTGAGCACTGTTGGGTCATTTCAGGTAGGAACTTCTGGGTTTGGTCTATGTTCAGCAGATCACTCTGTGTATCGATGCACAAAATACCAGACTACCGAGGCAAGGAGAACCCGAGTATACGAGCTGCACCTTTGCTACAAGTGCTTCAAGGTGGGCCGCAGAGCAACGGATTGCTCTGAAAAAGACCCATTTTGCAAAATATGTAAAAGGACGGATCACCATGGTGCTCTATGTAATAAAAGAGGTAAGTATCCACAGTCAGATGACAAGTCTTCAGGTAATCAGAAAGGTATGGTTGTTGTGGCTACTGGTCCTGCGGCAAATGGTCCTGCTAGTGTAGCTACTGTAAATGCACTGGTAGCAGGATGTGAGAAAGCTACTGCCCTACCTATAGCAATTATAAGTTTGAGAACCAAAGATGGAACAAAGCTTGTGCGAGCTTTGTTTGATCAGGGCGAGCAGAGATCCTAAATTAAAAGAGGAATACTGAACAATGGTGACACATCATGACGTCATACCACCCTGACCATCGATGGTTTCACTATTAAAGGTACTGAAACTGAGTATGACATCACCACTGTCACAATTGATGTGTCAATACATGAGAGCATATCCATGGATGCGATAGTGATTGACACTCTAGCTGAAAGACTCCACATGAATGAAGTAAACGAGCTTGCTCAAAGGTTAAAAAGCCAAAGGACGTACCCTGGCTGATTGTTTTGATAATACAGTCCACTACCCTGTAGACATGCTCGTGGAAGTAGACTATTACTATAGCTTCATCATTCCTGAAGAACAGGATGAAGAGGTTACGATAATATCATCAAAGCTCGGAGACATGTTGTCTGGACCCATAACAAACAGAGAGTTGGCATCCCCACAGGTAAGTGTAATCACTGCACTCAAGGTTGCAGTCAACAAGGAACCTGAAAGGGATGTCGACCCGTTGTGGAAGCTAGATATCATTGGGATATTGCAAGAGGAAGCTCACCCAGATGATAAAGCAGCCCCAGAGCAGTTCAACAGAAGCATCAGATTCTTTGAGGGTAAGTATGTAGATAGACTGCCGTGGAAGGCATCTCATCCCACGCTGCCATCCAATTATCGTTTGGCCCAGGGAAGACTGGTAAGTAATCTCAAGCGTTTGAAGTCAGAACCTGAACTCTTGAAGCTCAATGACGGTTTAATGCATGAACAGTTGCAGAAAGGTTTCATCTAAAAGGTGAGTAACATGAAACCGATGGATGTTTGTCATTATCTTCCACACCATTCAGTAAAGAAGAATTCTCCGACAAAACCCCTGAGTGTGGTATTTGATTGTTCAGCTAAACCCCACATTGATGCAGTAAGTCTAAATGATTGTTTGTTCCCTGGACCATCCATGGTCCCTGAGTTATCTCAAATTTTGATGCAATTCAGATTGAGGCGCTAGCTGCCTGTTCTGATATGGCAAAGGCATTCTTGATGGTAGGGTTACATGAGCAGGACAGGGATTTTACTAGTTTTCTATGGTCTAGAGATCCCAAGGAAATTGACAGTCTCATAGACACTTTTCGCTTCAAGGTCATCCTCTTTGGAGCAACCTGCTCTCAATTTATACTCAATGCAACCATTGATCACCATCTGGAAAAGTATGGTGGACAAAGGGACATTACTGATAAGATCAAAACGAATGTCTATGTGGATAACATTTTGATCACAGCATCAACAAAGACTGAGTTAAAAGAATTCCGTCGTTCATCCAAGGAAATCTTAGGTGAAACTGGGCTCAACCTCAGGGAATGGGCCACAAATGACCCAGAGCTCAAAATGATCACAGAAAGGGAAGGCGAGTCAGATGTCAGACCCATTGTTCCTGTCCTGGGACTCAGATGGGACACAGTGGAGGACACCTTAGCAGTAGCTTCCAAGAGCTACTGTAGAATCAGGTAAGTCAACTAAGAGGACCATCTTGCGGGGTCTAGCCGCACAGTTTGATCCCCTTGGATCAAAGACCCCCATCACCATTAAAGCTAAATTCCAAATGTAGGAAATTTGGCAGTCAAAGCTGAGTTGGGATGATTATCTTCAGAATCCATTGAAGTAAAATGGGAGAAGATCAAGAAAGAGTTCTCAATGATGAGTGACATACCCATCAAACGCAACGCAGAAATTGGTAAGTCAGTGGCCCTACACACATTTGTAGATGCCTCCACAGTAGCATATGGAGCTGTTGTGTATGAGATCAGTGAAGGTAAGCGAACACTGTTGATGGCAAAGGGATGGATTGCACTTGAAAAAACGCTTTCTGTACCAAGATTGGAATTGACTGCAGCAATACTTGGAGCAAGGCTGACCAGGTATGTACGTGAGGCTTATGAAAGGGAACTCAAAATTGAAGCCATTCACCTGGGTCAGACAGTCAAGTTGAAATGGGTTGGATCCACTCAGCAAGCCCCCTAGAGGCACACATGTAAACCCAGAAGCTAGACATGAAGAAAGCTCTCCCGAATGCTAACTGGCACTATGTTCCCACTAGTCAAAATTCTGCAGACTTGATAACTCGAAGAGTAAGCCCGAGGAAACTCAAGTCAAGTCACCTGAGGTGGCATGGACCCAACAACATAGTGGAACTCCAGGAATGGGAAAACTTTCCAACTCAAGTGCACACAGTAATACTGAATAAAGCTGAAGAGATCCCACCCCCGAGCCTTTCCTACTTGCAGTTGCAAACAAATGTTGCACCTTCAAGAAGTTGATCTACACTCTGGGGTGGGTGAAGAAATTCATTGAGTGCCTAAAGGTTTTGAGGTAAACGGTAAGTCAGAAGGTAATTTAAACGGTAAGACAAAGGGTAATTCAAATGGTGAGTCAAAGGGTATGAAAAATGGTATGTCAAATGGCAATCCTAATAGTAAGTAGGTGAACAATGGTAAGAGACAACCAATGGGTCTGACTCTCAAGGAGAGGGAATGGTCCGAGAGCTGGGCAGTCAAAGACCTTCAGCAAGAAGTATTTGCGGATGAAATAAAATTCCTTCGCAATCCCAGTTCCAGTGCTCCGCTCCATTGATGAAGCAACTCAACCTAACGCTCAGAGGTGACAAATTAGTTGTGGTAAGTAGACTCACCGAAGCTGAGATGAAGGAATCTGTAAAATATCCTGTCCTACTACCTGCCATGCATCGGATCACCGATATGATTATCGAAGAGAGTTACAAAACATGATACCACATGGGAATAAACCACGTCGTGGTCAGCCTACATCAAAGGTGGTACATACCGAGAGCCCGACAAAAAGTCGAAAACGTAATAAAGAAGTGCATGCAATGTAGACGGGAACGTGGGACGCATTTCTGTGGACCACCAGCACCTCCTCTACCAAATTATAGAGTTACTCAGTCACCTCCTTTCGCGATAACTGGTGTAGATTATGTCGGTCCACTTTATGTTAAAGAAGGGACTCAAGTTACAAAAGATACATCGCCTTGTACACCTGTGCATCCACTCGAGCGGTTCACCTGAAAGTTGCCAAGGACCTGTCCGCAGAAGTATTCCTAAGAACCCTTCAAAGATTCTCCGCTCGTCGTTCCTATCCTCAAATGTTGATCAGTGATAACGGATCAAACTTTGTGAGTTCCGTCAAGATCCTACAATCTTGGGAGGAACATCACAGTGTACGGGATATCCTGATTAAAAATAAATGCATGTGGCATTTCCACCCCAGTCGGGCCCCTTGGTTCGGAAGCTTCTTCGAGAGGATAGTAAAGATGGTCAAACTGTGTCTTCAGAAAACGTTACACAGAGCAATGGTGACAGAATACGAACTGCACACCGTACTTTGTGAGATAGAAGCGGACCCCAATGATTGTTCGCTAACATCTATTGCAGACTCGGTTGATGACTATGAACCACTGACGCCATCCCAGCTGATGCTTGGATATTGTTCAGACAGCATACCTTTCGCAACGCCTGATCCGGAGGAAAAATATGATCCCTCCAAGAAAACAGCAGAACTCCTCACGCGCCGCCAGGAAACATCCAAAGGATTTTGCACCGATTCCAAACCAGGTTTAGAAAAGAGTGTCTGATCATTCTACGGCATAACGCTGTAGAAACCAAGGAAATCATCACACCCAAAGTGGGTGATATAGTTCAGACCCACGACGAGGGTCCCAGGCTACTATGAAGCCTGGGCCGGGCCATCGACTCTCATAAAAGGAAAGATGGTCACGTACGTAGCCTGAAATTGAAAACATGCGGTGGGACCGTCAGTCGACCGGTAGTATTACTCTACCCATTAGAAGTACAATCGAGAGAATCTTCGGATGTTTCCCCCGAGTTGCCGCAACCAAACCAGGCATCCCTGCTCGATGTGAACGAAGAACAAGGAAACAAGTGTGACTGAGCCTCTCCGACAAAGGAAACAGTTCAAAAACAACAGCTGTGTGCGAGCCAGTCACTGGCAGACCCAAAAGAGCAGAAGCTCTAGTAGCAAGAAAGCAAATTGTCACTCAACTTCAATAGGTGAAAATGCGCTTTTCTCTCTGGCGGGAGTGTGTGGAGAATATACCCCACATGCCTCGCACGGAGAAGAAGTTAGTGTAAATATAATTCGTGAACCATCTTGGTTCAGCGTGAGTAAGCGTTTCCAGAGTTGAGATGGGGAGGCGAGAGAGATGTCTACCGCCCTCCCTCCTCCCCCTTTCCAACTGCCGTGGAAATTTCCACTTGCTGCTTCAAATGAATTTCCCCCGTCGTTATAGAGCAGTTTAAACAAAGGTATTTGATGCGGGAGTAAGTCATTCTAAGGCAAATATAACATTGAAATAAGTCAATTCTATGGTATGGTAATGTTTTTATTATGGCAGCTAAGCCTCAGTGATAGTTTTCTTTGAGATGAAGTAAACCTTGGATCTTCTGAAGTTCTGAAAGGCGCATTTTTGACGCTAGGTCAGTAGGGCTTGTGAAGGTGCCAACCGCTTGCCTCCGTGCCCAGTCAGTGTAGATCAAACAATCATCGGTGTGCTGTCGCGCGTTACCTTTAGAGCCCTAGGACCCACAAAATGACTTTCGGATACCTTATCTCGTGACTTGACCATAGTGTATAGTGACTAGAAAAATGATGTTAGAGTTTCATTATAGAAATTATACTAACCCTGCCAGTTAGATGCGACGGAGTTTTAGTACAGTGTAGGTTTTGTAGCACTAATATGACCGTGTTAGTGACGAGACCGTATATTCGGCTTTCCACTTCATGGGACTTCGCCGAAACCCAAGTAAGTTCCACAATGCAATATCTAATGTGCGTCAGAGTAAAAAAATTAATCCCCATCCAAAAGTGTGTGATCATTAATACATGTAAAGATCTGTAATGTGTGCTAGGTGAGAGGAATTATTCCCCACAAATGCATAGCAGCAAACACTATAGAAGACAAGAAGACTGCCATTGAAGGCTTGAATGCATAGCAGCAAGCACTATGGAAGACAAGCAGACTGCCAGTGGTGGCTTGAATGCATGGCAGAAAACACTATAAAAGATAAAAAGACTGCCATTGAAGGCTTGAATGTATAGCAGCAAACACTATGGAAGACAAGCAGACTGCCATTGAAGGCTTGAATGCATGGCAGCAAACACTATTGAAGACTAGCAGACTGCCATTGAAGGCTTAATTGCATGGCAGCAAACACTTTGGAAGACAAGCAGACTACCATTGAAGGCTTCAATGCATATTAGCAAGCACTATGGAAGACAAGCAGACTGCCAGTGGTGGCTTGAATGCATGGCAGCAAACACTATAAAAGAGGAAAAGACTGCCATTGAAGGCTTGAATGTATAGCAGCAAACACTATGGAAGACAAGCAGACTGCCATTGAAGGCTTGAATGCATGGCAGCGAGCACTATGAAAGACAAGCAGACTGCCAGTGGTGGCTTGAATGCATGGCAGCAAAGACTATGGAAGACAAGCAGACTGCCATTGAAGGCTTGAATGCATAGCAGCAAACACTATGAAAGGCAAGCAGACTGCCATTGAGGCTTGAATGCAAGGCAGCAAGCACTATGGAAAACAAGCAGACTGCCAGCGGTGGCTTGAATGCAAGACAGTAAACACTATAAAAGACAAGAAGACTGCCATTGAAGGCTTGAATGCATAGCAGCGAACACTATGGAAGTCAAGCAGACTGCCATTGAAGGCTTGAATGCATGGCAGCAAGCACTATGGAAGACAAGCAGACTGCCAGTGGTGGCTTGAATGCATGGCAGCAAACACCAAGGAAGACAATCAGACTGTCATTAAAGGTTTGAATGCATGTAAGCAAACCCTGTGGAAGACAAGCAGACTAACCTTTGTTGGCTTGAATGCATGGCAGCAAACACTATGGAAGCCAAGTAGACTGCCATTGAAGGCTTGAATGCATGGCAGGAAACACTATGGAAGACAAGCAGACTGCCATTGAAAGCTTGAATGCATGGCAGCATACACTATGGAAGACAAGCGGACTGCCTTTGAAGGCTTGAACGCGTGGCAACAAACACAAGTGAAGACAAGCAGACTGCCATTGGTGGCTTGAATGCATGGCAGCAAACACTATGGAAGACAAGCAGACTGCCATTGAAGGCTTGAATGTTTGGCAGCAAACACTATTGAAAACAAGCAGACTGCCATTGGAGGCATGGATGCTTTTGCAGCAAACAATAATAAAGACAAACAGACTGCATTGGTGGCTTGAATGCATTACAGCAAACACCAGTGAAGACAAGCAGACTGCCATTGGTGGATTGAATGCATTGCTGCAAACACTATGGAAGACGAGCTGACTGTCATTAGAGGCTTGAATGCATTGCAGCAAACACTTTGGAAGACAAGCAGACTCCCATTGAAGGCTTGAATGGTTGGCAGCAAACACAAGTGAAGACAAGCAGACTACCATTGGTGGATTGAATGCATTGCTGCAAACACTATGGAAGACAAGTTGACTGCCATTGAAGGCTTGAATGCATGGCAGGAAACACTATGGAAGACAAGCAGACTGCCATAGAAGGCTTGATGGCATGGCAGCAAACACTTTGGAAGACATGCAGACTGCTATTGAAGACTTGAATGCATGGCAGCAAACACTTGAGAAGACATGCAGACTGCTATTGAAGGCTTGAATGCATGGCAGCAAACACTTTGGAAGACAAGCACACTGCCATTGAAGGCTTGAATGCATTGCAAGAAAAACTATGGAAGACAAGCCGACTGCCATTGCAGGCTTGGATGCATTGCTGCAAACACTAGGGAAGACAAGCAGACCGCATCGGTGGCTTGAATGTATTGCAGCAAACAGAAGTGAAGACAGACAGACTGCCATTGGTGGATTGAATGCATTGCTGCAAACACTTGGGCAGACAAGCAGACTGCATAGGTAGCTTGGATGCATTACAGCAAACACTAGTGAAGACAAGCAGACTGCCATTGGTGGGTTAAATGCATTGCTGCAAACACTACAGAAGACGAGCAGACTGTCATTGAAGGCTTGATTGCATGGCAGCAAACACTATGGAAGACGAGCAGACTGCCATTGGAGGCTTGAATGCTTTTGAGCAAACACTATTGAAGACAAACAGACTGCCATTGGAGGCTTGAATGCTTTTGAGCAAACACTATTGAAGACAAGCAGACTGCATTGGCGGCTTGAATGCATTGCAGCAAATATTATGGAAGACAAGCAGACTGCCATTGAAGGCTTGAATGCATGGCAGCAAACACAATGGAAGAAAAGCAGACTGCCATTGAAGGCTTGAATGCATGGCAGGAAACACTATGGAAGACAAGCAGACTGCCATTGAAAGCTTGAATGCATGGCAGCATACACTATGGAAGACAAGCGGACTGCCTTTGAAGGCTTGAACGCATGGCAACAAACACAAGTGAAGACAAGCAGACTGCCATTGGTGGGTTAAATGCATTGCTGCAAACACTATAGAAGACGAGCAGAATGCCATTGAAGGCTTGATTGCATGGCAGCAAACACTATGGAAGACGAGCAGACTGCCATTGGAGGCTTGAATGCTTTTGAGCAAACACTATTGAAGACAAACAGACTGCCATTGGAGGCTTGAATGCATGACAGCAGATACCAAGAAACACAAGCAGACTGTCATTGAAGGCTTGGATGCATTGCTGCAAACACTGTGGAAGACAAGCAGACTGCCATTGAAGGCTTGAATGCTTTTGAGCAAACACTATTGAAGACAAGCAGACTGCATTGGCGGCTTGAATGCATTGCAGCAAATATTATGGAAGACAAGCAGACTGCCATTGAAGGCTTGAATGCATGGCAGCCGATACCAAGGAACACAAGCAGACTGCCATTGAAGGCTTGGATGCATTGCTGCAAACACTATAGAAGACGAGCAGACTGTCATTGAAGGCTTGATTGCATGGTAGCAAACACTATGGAAGACAAGCAGACTGCCATTGAAGGCTTGAATGCTTGGCAGCAAACACTATTGAAAACAAGCAGACTGCCATTGGAGGCATGGATGCTTCTGCAGCAAACAATAATAAAGACAAACAGACTGCATTGGTGGCTTGAATGCATGGCAGCAAATACTAGTGAAGACAAGCAGACTGCCATTGGTGGATTGAATGCATTGCTGCAAACACTAGTGAAGACAAGCAGACTGCCATTGGTGGATTGAATGCATTGCTGCAAACACAGGTGAAGACAAGCAGACTGCCATTGGTGGATTGAATGCATTGCTGCAAACACTAGTGAAGACAAGCAGACTGCCATTGGTGGATTGAATGCATTGCTCACTAGTGAAGACAAGCAGACTGCCATTGGTGGATTGAATGCATTGCTGCAAACACTAGTGAAGACAAGCAGATTGCCATTGGTGGATTGAATGCATTGCAGTAAACACTAGTGAAGACAAGCAGACTGCCATTGGTGGATTGAATGCATTGCAGTAAACACTAGTGAAGACAAGCAGACTGCCATTGGTGGATTAAATGCATTGCTGCAAACACTAGGGAAGACAAGCAGACTGCCATTGGTGGATTGAATGCATTGCTGCAAACACTAGTGAAGACAAGCAGACTGCCATTGGTGGATTGAATGCATTGCAGTAAACACTAGTGAAGACAAGCAGACTGCCATTGGTGGATTGAATGCATTGCAGTAAACACTAGTGAAGACAAGCAGACTGCCATTGGTGGATTAAATGCATTGCTGCAAACACTAGGGAAGACAAGCAGACTGCCATTGGTGGATTGAATGCATTGCTGCAAACACTAGTGAAGACAAGCAGACTGCCATTGGTGGATTGAATGCATTGCAGTAAACACTAGTGAAGACAAGCAGACTGCCATTGGAGGCTCTGAGTGTTGGGCTGCCTGCAGTGTATACTATTTCTTGCAATGATTGTTGCATGCTTCGAAACTATTATATATATATGAATAT
>SDVV010021159.1:0-13182 GCA_016164225.1 Gammarus roeselii | reverse complement strand
TAAGCGACACTCTATTATAACAACTAACACCAGACTGTCATATGACTATACAGAGGATAAGCGACACTCTATTATAACAACTAACACCAGACTGTCATTTCACTGTACAGAGGATAAGCGACACTCTATTATAACAACTAACACCAGACTGTCATATGACTATACAGAGGATAAGCGACACTCTATTATAACAACTAACACCAGACTGTCATATGACTATACAGAGGATAAGCGACACTCTATTATAACAACTAACACCAGACTGTCATATGACTATACAGAGGATAAGGGATACTCTATTATAACAACTATAATAAAGTACATCGCAACACGTAATCGCTCCTACGCAATACAACATTCACATATTGATAAAAAATATTGTTTTAATCATAATATGGCGACAGAAATACCTCACACTGACACGGCTGCTGTAAAGTGATCCTACCAGTTCATGTGTTGAGGTCATATGGCGACAGAAATACCTCACACTGACACGGCTGCTGTAAAGTGATCCTACCAGTTCATGTGTTGAGGTCATATGGCGACAGAAATACCTCACACTGACACGGCTGCTGTAAAGTGATCCTGCCAGTTTATGTGTTGAGGTCATTCAAACTAACTAAATTTGAAAAGATAATTAATTCATGAATTCATGTCGTTCATTTCTTTGCATTGCCCTCTTTTTTCAACTTTTATTCGTCAGTGATTATAATATATGTCCCTGCATCGGCTCAAACTCTATCTTGATCAATTCTGTTTTAATCACATTTGGCCATTTGCCTTCATCAATACATAATCACTTCTAATTTCCTTCTCTTATGATCACTCTTCATCACTTCCCTTGCCCTCATCACCCTTCATGTCTCCATCACCCTTAATTTGTTCTACTTTCCTTCATCAATCTTCTTGCAAGACTCCATCACCCTTCATCACTACTCTTGCCTCAATCACCCTTCATCACTCCTCTTGCCTCCATCACCCTTCATCACTCCTCTGGCCTCCATCACCCTTCATCACTCCTTTTGGGAGGTGTGATGAAGGGTGATGGATCCATCACCATTCTTCACTCCCCTTGCCTCTTTCAATCTTCACCACTCTCTCTGCCTACATCCCCATCAACTCTCCCTTGCCTCCATCACCCTTCGCTACTCCCCTTGCCGTGACCACTCTCCATCACACTTTTTGTCTCCATCACCCTTCATAACTCTCCCTGCCACTATCACCCTCCATCACTCTCCCTGCTTCCATCACCCTTCATCACTCATATTGCGTTTATATTAGATTAAGGGACAAATCTCCACTCCCCCTATCCCCATCTCAGTTCATCACTCCTCTCGCCTCCATCACTCTTCGCCACTGCCCTTGCCTCCATCACTCTTCCTCACCCCCTTTGCATCCATCACCCATCATTACTCCTTATGCTTCAATCACTCTTCATCACTCTCCTTGCCTCTATCACCCTGCACCACTCCCCCTGCCTCCATCGCCCATCACCACTCTCCTGCTTCCATCACCCTTCATCACCCTGTTTGACAGCTCTGTTGCTCTCCACCGGCCTCTCCCTTAGTTGAGATGGATGAGAGACGGCTGGCAAGATGGATGCCGCAGCTACCACTTCAGTTGTCGCTCCTGTTGCTGCGGCTGAGGCTGCGGCTGCTGCTGCTGCTGCTACCACTGCTGTTGCTCATGCTACTGCTCACGCTACTGCTCATGCTACTTCTCATGCTACTGCTCATGCTACTGCTCATGCTACTGCTCCTGCTACTGCTCATGCTACTGCTGCCTCAGATGATATTACTGCTAATGATGTTGTTGCTGCTGCAAGTGTTGTTGCCACTTCTGCTGTTGTTGCTGTTTCTCCATCTTTTGTTCAGTATCCTATTAATGTTTCATATTCATGTTAAGTCCCACTCTTGTTGCGCATATTGTTGCTGGTGTATGTGTTTCAACTGTTACTGGGACACCGACCAGTACTGGCGAGAGTTGCTTCTGTTGCTGCCTACCAGTACTGGCGAGAGTTGCGTCTGCTGCTGTTGGCCAGTACTGGCGAGAGTTGTTTCTGTTGCTGCTGATCAGTACTGCCGAGAGTTGCTTATGTTGCTGTTGACCAGTACTGGCGAGAGTTGTTTCTGTTGCTGCTGACCAGTATTGGCGAGAGTGGCTTCTGTTGCTGTTGACCAGTACTTGCGAGAGTTGCTTCTGTTGCTGAAGACCAATACTGGCGAGATTGTGTTGCTACTGACTAGTACTGAAAAGAGTTGCTTCTGTTGCTGTTGACCAGTAATGACCAGAGTTGCTTCTGTTGCTGTTGACCAGTACTGGCGAGATTTACTTCTAATGCTGATGAACAGTACTGACGAGAGTTGTTTCTGTTGCTGTTGACCAGTACTACCGATAGTCGCTTCTGTTGCTGTTGACCAGTACTTGCGAAAGTTGCTTCTGTTGCTGTTGACCAGTTCTGACAAAATATCATCATACGGTGCTCGTAGATCGTTAGTCAGCATACGCCGTGTGGCCGTGTAGTATAGACGGTTCGTCGGTCCTTACGAGACAGTATGCCGGACCTCCTCAGACAAGTATAATGCGTGTCTTATCTGTCAGACAGAAGTTACAATATGTTGGCTCAGTGTCGTACAGAAAGGAGGGGGGGGGGAGGTGCCATTCTCAACCCCCCTCCTCTCCATTAGATTTGTTATAAACTGACGTTAACTTCAAGGAAGCCACAAATAAGTTAAGGATGATGGCATCCTCGTGTGGGTGGTGCCCCTCCCCCTCCAACAAATCTTGGGTGTGCCACAGTGTTAGCTATATGTTACAGTCTGTCAGCCAGCAGTTACAATTTGCCGGCAATTAGTTACACATTTTCGGTCAAAAATTGCAATTTTCGGTCAAAAATTGCAATTTGTCAGCCAGCAATTACAATTGTTAGCCAGTAAATGCAATTTGTCGGCCAGTAGTTACAATTTGTTAACCAGAAGTTACAATCAGGCTGCCGTTATTTACAATCTGTCGGCTAGTAGTTGAAATCTGCCGGACAGTGCTAACAATTTGTCGGCCAGAAGTTACAATCTGTCGTCCAGAAGTTACAATCTGTCGTTCAGATGTTACAATCTGTCGGCCAGAAGTTACAATCTGTCGTCCAGATGTTACAATCTGTCGGCCAGATGTTACAATCTGTCGGCCAGATGTTACAATCTGTCGGCCAGAAGTTACAATCTGTCGTCCAGATGTTACAATCTGTCGGCCAGAAGTTACAATCTGTCGTCCAGATGTTACAATCTGTCGGCCAGATGTTACAATCTGTCGGCCAGATGTTACAATCTGTCGGCCAGAAGTTACAATCTGTCGTCCAGATGTTACAATCTGTCGGCCAGAAGTTACAATCTGTCGTCCAGATGTTACAATCTGTCGGCCAGATGTTACAATCTGTCGGCCAGATGTTACAATCTGTCGGCCAGAAGTTACAATCTGTCGTCCAGATGTTACAATCTGTCGGCCAGAAGTTACAATCTGTCGTCCAGATGTTACAATCTGTCGGCCAGATGTTACAATCTGTCGGCCAGATGTTACAATCTGTCGGCCAGAAGTTACAATCTGTCGTCCAGATGTTACAATCTGTCGGCCAGAAGTTACAATCTGTCGGCCAGAAGTTACAATCTGTCGTCCACATGTTACAATCTGTCTTCCAGATGTTACAATCTGTCGTCCAGATGTTACAATCTGTCGGCCAGATGTTACAATCTGTCGGACAGAAGTTACAATCTGTCGGCCAGATGTTACAATCTGTCGGTCAGAAGTTACAATCTGTCGTCCGGAAGTTACAATTTGTCGGCCAGAAGTTACAATCTGTCGGCCAGAAGTTACAATCTGTCGGCCAGAAGTTACAATCTGTCGTCCGGAAGTTACAATCTGTCGGCCAGAAGTTACAATTTGTCGGCCAGAAGTTACAATCTGTCGTCCGGAAGTTACAATCTGTCGTCCAGAAGTTACATCTGTCGTCCAGAAGTTACAACCTGTTGGCCAGTAGTTACAATTTGAGAGTCCGAAGTTACACTCTGATGGCCCCATTCTTCATGTCTGTCGGCCCACAGTTAGAATTTTTCAGTCGGTAATGGACATAACATATGAAGATCAACAACGTCTCCATTCTAGCTCCGCCCACACGTGACGTCATCAAGTAGAGCCAGCATTGACCCAGCGAGCTAGTACTAAGTTAATTGATCATAGAAATACGCTTGGACTCCAAATAATTTTTTTTATTAGGCACAAAAAAATTGTTTCTGAACGCAACTGATTATGAGTGACAGCAGAAGTTCTGAATTGCACTGATCAATTTCTCAGTTGTTGCACCGTACGTCTTGTAATACTTATACTTCTCTGGCGAGGGACGCTGCGATGGAGCGATGCTCGTCCAATCCAAAGCCAATGAGGCATGAATTCTGCCAGTGGGTAGGTGATGAGGCGGGAATAAAGAATCTACCAGTGGATAGGTGATGAGGCGGGAATAAATTATCTACCAGTGGGTAGGTGATGAGGCGGGATAGAAGAATCTAATAGTAGGTAGATGATGTAGCGGGGTAGAAGAATCTACCAGTGGGTAGGTGATGAGGCGGGAATAAAGAATCTACCAGTGTATAGGTGATGAGGCGGGATAGAAGAATCTAATAGTGGGTAGGTGATGAGGCGGGGTAGAAGAATCTACCAGTGGGTAGGTGATGAGGCGGGATAGAAGAATCTACCAGTGGGTAGGTGATGAGGCGGGATAGAAGAATCTACCAGTGGGAAGGTGATGAGGCGGGATTTATGAATCTACCAGTGGGAAGGTGATGAGACAGGATGGAAGAATCTACCAGTGGGAAGGTGATGAGACGAGATAGAAGAATCTACCAGTGGGAAGGTGATGAGGCGGGATAGAAGAATCTAACAGTGGGTAGGTTATGGGGCAGAATAGAAGAATTTGCCAGTGGGTAGGTGATGGGGCGGAGTAGAAGAATCTACCAGTGGGTAGGTGATGAGGCGGGATAGAAGAATCTACCAGTGGGTAGGTGATGCGGAGGGATAGAAGAATCTACCAGTGGGTAGGTTATGGGCCGGAATAGAAGAATTTGCCAGTGGGTAGGTGATGGGGCGGAGTAGAAGAATCTACCAGTGGGTAGGTGATGAGGTGGGATAGAAGAATCTACCAGTGGGTAGGTGATGCGGAGGGATAGAAGAATCTACCAGTGTGAAGGTGATGAGGCGGAATAGAAGAATCTACATATGGGAAGATGATGAGGCGGGATAGAAGAATCTACCAGTGGGTAGGTGATGAGGCGGGATAGAAGAATCTACCAGTGGGTAGGTAGGTGATGCGACGGGATAGAAGAATCTACCAGTGTGAAGGTGATGAGGCGGAATAGAAGAATCTACCAATGGGAAGATGATGAGGCGGAATAGAAGAATCAACCAGTGGGAAGGTGATGAGACGGGATAGAAAAATCTACCAGTGGGAAGGTGATGAGGCGGGATAGAAGAATCTACCAGTGGGTAGGTTATGGGGCGGAATAGAAAAATTTACCAGTGGGTAGGTGATGGAACGGAATGGAAGAATCTACCAGTGGGTATGTGATGCGGAGGGATAGAAGAATCTACCAGTGGGTAGGTGATGCGGAGGGATAGAAGAATCTACCAGTGGGTAGGTGATGAGGCGGAATAGAAGAATCTACCAGTGGGTAGGTGATGAGGCGGGATAGAAGAATCTACCAGTGGATAAGTAATGCGGAGGGATAGAAGAATCTACCAGTGGGCAGGTGATGAGGCGGGATAGAAGAATCTACCAGTGGGCAGGTGATGAGGCGGGATAGAAGAATCTACCAGTGGGCAGGTGATGAGGCGGGATATAAGAATCTACCAGAGGGAAGGTGATGAGGCGGGATAGAAGAATCTACTAGAGGGAAGGTGATGAGGCGGGATAGAAGGATTAACGAGGGCAACGCAAGGCATTTTTGAAGTAGAGCTCTGTGGAGTACTCTTGATGTCTAAAGCAGGACGGTAAAATTGTATATCTATTGCCCTGGGATGACCCAGAGCAGTATGGCACGCCATATCAGTGTGGTGAGCCTTAGTCATGTGGTGAGCCATAGCCGAATGGTTAGTCATAACAGTGAAGTGCACCATGGCAGTGTGTTGAGTCATAGACGAGTAGTCAGTGTCAGCCATGGCAGTGAGTTGAGCTATATGAGAGTGATGAGTCATAGCAGGACGGTGAGTCATAGCAGGACAGTGAGTCATAGCAGCGTGGTGGGCCATAGCAGCGTGGTGAGCCGTAGCAGCGTGGTGAGCCGTAGCAGTGTGCTGTGCCATAGCTGTGTGGTGAGCCTTAGCAGCGTTGTGAGCCATAGCAGTGTGGTGAGCCATAGCAGTGTGGTGTGCCATAGCTGCGTGATGAGCCTCTCATCAGCGTGGTGAGCCATAGCAGTGTGGTGAACCATTGTAGCATGGCGAGCCATGACAGTGTTGCGAGTTATAGCAGCGTGATGAGCCATAGCAGCGTGATGAGCCATAGCAGCGTGGTGATCCATGACAGCGTTGCGAGTTATAGCAGCGTGATGAGCCATAGCAGCGTGGTGAGCCGTGACAGCGTTGCGAGTTATAGCAGCGTGATGAGCCATAGCAGCGTGGTGAGCCATTACAGCGTGGCGAGTTATAGCAGCGTGATGAGCCATAGCAGCGTGGTGAGCCATTACAGCGTGGCGAGTTATAGCAGCGTGGTGAGCCATAGCAATGAGTGATGCGCGGCTCAAAAGCCGTCCTTGACAAGCCTGATGACAAAGAATGGTCGTCCGGTGTTGAAAGAAGCTCGACAAATGCTGAGTAACGGCCTCAGACTGCATGAGTAAAAATGGGGGGAGGGGGAGTGTGGAGACGACTGAGGGAAAGAGGAGGACGGGTTTTAGGAGAAAGGCAAGGAGGAGTGGTGAGAAAGTGGCGGTGGGGCTGGGAGGAAGACTGACCAGGGATCATATGTCGAAGGGATTATTAATCGACGTATAATAATAATAATGGTCTTTATTGAAGCACTCGATAGTACAATAATGATTACAGAGAACAAGTTTGACAGAGCATCCCTACCAATGCCTTCAAATTATGCACCAAAAGAAGTAAAGAACCTGAATAAAATCTAAGGTGAACCCAATGGCACTAATTGATGCACTTCATTTCTCGAAGATATGAATTGTGGATAGAACCGTAGTTCCACTACGTTACGGCTAAGGCGACGTATCTAGTGGATCCGTGACGCGCTGTAGAGCGTAACGCCAAGAAAAAGTATAGAAAAACTTTAAAACCTCTTTGTAGCGGTCATGAGGTGTGTTTCTTATTGTTATTGTTTTCCCACAATGCTCGACGGAAAATAGATGCATCACTTAGATATCATCTCACCATATTAATTTTAATAACTTATAATACGGTCTCTCAGGATGAAAATCGATCGAAAGAAGAATCGTTCCCTTCCAAAAAAATAGATCAAAATTTGCTATGCATGAGAAGACCAAAAACCATTATGAAGACACTGTTTTCAATTTCCATCCTAACAATATCCTACTTAACGTGATGCGTTTGTTTCGACAAGTAGGTTCACCCTGTAAGAGAAATTCCGACGACACCAACTAATGCATTAACAAGCTAATGAAAACCTAACGTAAACCCAATGACACTAACAAATGCATTAACAAACTAAATAAAACCTAAGGTAAACCCAATGACACTAACAAATGCATTAATAAACTAAATAAAACCTAAGGTAAACCCAATGACACTAACAAATGCATTAATAAACTAAATAAAACCTAAGGTAAACCCAATGACACTAACTAGTGTATTATCGAAGACATTCCGACCTTCATCTCTGGTGGAAATGAGGCTCAAATCAAATCAAATCCGACCTTCATTTTCAGTTGGAGATGCAACAGAGAAGTAACTGACGCGATTGATATAATTTAGAAGGCTAAAGCTATACATCGATACATTTTTTAATACAATATTTATGACCTTTCACAATGTCTAGGGCTCTTTATCATACATTTCAATGTCAAATGTATTTCATTTTTCCACACGAATGGTTTCTGACTAAAAGTCTGATTTATAGTCGAAACATTTTTTGTCTCTAATAAAATGTACCGTTCAAAATATTTTCGAAATATGTATTCCATGAATATCCTTGATGATCAAAATGTATAACAACGCAATAAGTTGATTCACTTTTGCTATATTCCCTTTCACTTCCACAGAGGAACTATTTTGTCCGGTCCCCCTAAAGTTAAACTCTGATTGATGGTCTTCAGGACCCTCCAGATAAAAACTCTATGGTTAGTTACACAATGAACAATCCTCACACTCGACGACATTATTTTACTACCTTTCAAAACATTTTAAAAGCCTTTGAGTAATAGTCGTGACATGCCTTGCCACGGAACCCTGACGAGAAAATTTCTCGGTGCGATATTGTTTTTTCGTAGTGACAAAAGAGAGTAGGAAAGTGTCAAATTCTAGGGTATTGATGGGAAAATTTTCCGCTACACCGTACTCTCGATCAATCATCGTACGTGTGCCCGTGACGCAACCGCTACGAAAATAATGTCAACATTTGTCTTGCTTTTGGTGAAGTAATAACAAGTTGTCGTTACAGTAGCAACATTTTCTTAAGCGTTGCATTATTTCATGATTTCTTTTTTTTATGTATTGTTGAAACATAATCTAAAATGTTGTTCCTCTTGAAATGTTACTTTGGTTTGATACGCTATTTCTTGGACGTTGTCACGCTGCATTTAACGCTACGTTACCACCTACAATATTGAGTTCATTCTGGGCAGCCTTCTCGAGTAAATGTAATTTTTTGTTACGTCTCTGCTGGTAACAGCTGGAAGAGCTGCTGGCTGACAGCACTAACCTTCTGACAACAGTGCCTTGCTGGCAACACTACCCAGCTGGGAACACTGCCCAGCTGGCAACACTGTCATGCTGGCAACACTGTTCTGCTGGCAACACTGTTTTGCTGGCAACAGTGCCCTGCTGGCAACAGTGCCCTGCAGGCAACTCCGCCCGGCAAGCAACTCCGCCTGCTGCTAACGCTGCCCTGCTGGCAACACTACCCTGTTGTCTACCCTGCTCTGCTGTCAACCGTACTCTACTGGCAACGCTGCCCTACTGGCAACACTGCTCTGCTTCCAACACTGCTCTGCTGGCAATACTAACCTTTCGGCAATACTACCTGGCTGGCAACACTACCTGGCTGGCAACCCTTCTGTGCCGGTAATACTACTCAACTGACAACACTGCCTTGCTGGCAACACTGCCCTGCTGGCGACACTACCCTGCTGGCAACACTGTCCTGCTGGAAACACTGTCCTGCTGGAAACACCGTTCGGCTGGCAACACTACCCTGCTGGAACACTACTCTGGTGCAAACCTTGATCTACTGGCAGCAGCGCCCTGCTGGCAAAACAGCTCTACAGGCACAATATGCCTGACGGCCACACTTTCCTCCACACAGCCCTACCTTGCTGGCAAAACTACCCTTCTGCCACACTGCCCAGCTGGCACCCTTGCTCTGCTGGCAATAAATGCTGTGCTGGCAATCCTGCCTTGCTGGCAACCCTGCCTTGCTGGCAACCCTGCCCTGCAAGCAACACATGCTCTACTGACACATCTAGCCTGCTGGCAACTTATGCTCTGACGGCACCAGTGTCCTTGTATACGACCCCCGTTGCTGTTATTCATGGTGTCAGTTCAAAATGCTCGTCGATCGTTCCCGTTATTTAAGAACCCCATAAGACACAGTCGTTATTTAAGGACCCCATAAGGCACAGCCATTGCCCGGTATTTACGTAGGCTTAGCGACAGGGGTTTTGGGCCAGGCACAAGTACAGTGATCCGCAAAACATGCTACCTGCCCCAAATCTTTTATAATCGCCTCACTGCGTATCTAAGTTCATACTGTTTGTATCCATATATACCAGTAATTGTGAAAGTGAGTAACCGCACATCAAATTAAATTTTTATCTACATTTTTTGAGCACTAATCTTGCATTTTATCTGAGAGGTCGAAATTTGTGTCGGCAAGTGTGTGAGCTCTCCGCCAAACCACGTTTTAAAAGCTCGGGGCTGCTTTTACCCGAAGTTGCGTTGTAAATACTTTACTTGCCGTCCGGCGGGACCAAGAGTAAATATAAATTCAGGAACATAAGCTATCAATTTTGCCGTGTAGACGGTGACTGCTGACGATCAATTTTGCCTTGGAAAACAAATGCATTTGCCGTATATTTTGCAAAGAAATTTGCATGTACTTAGTCTTCGGTGTTACGGTTAGCATTTTAATAGCCAAAACATCGTTTATTAGGGTAGTTTTACATACCTTAGGCCTAATAATGTGGGGCAACGCATAGGCTGGATATCTCTTCTTTCTTAAACGCGAATCTTTCCAGCGTCTCACTTGATCACGTGGCAACAACTGAGAAACAATGTATGGCAACGTCGCTTGTATCGTACATGAAACTCTTGCTGTGACATATAAACAAGTTCTAACTTCTCCGTTTTTAAGATGAAAACCTAATGGGAAGATTCTTTCTATGCATTATTGATTCTATGTAAATAGATAGAGATACAAATTTTCGTCAAGAAAACCCCTGGTCAATTACAGAAATAACAATCATAGTTTATATCCATTGCGAACCTGGTCATTTTTGAATATTTAATAAATGGTTTATTGATCTTAAGTTTCGTTGATGGCTAAGATTTGGTATGCGTGTGAGTGCGTGCAGGGAAATAGTGTGAGGAGCGACTTGGCGTCGGCCCACTCCCTTTCGGGAGATACGGTCTTCTGCCTTTGTCTAGCGAACGAAAATAATGGAGACGCATTATAATGAACGTACGAGCGAGTAGAAACGGTTATTATTCTTCCATCTGAACGAGCGTTTAAGAGTAAAAACGACTCTCTCCTCGACAGCCAAGGAAGATGGACCGTCAGACCAATAAATCAAAATTAATAGCTTCTCTCGAAGCTGATCCAAACCACAGATATAAAACGCCTCAATCTCTCAGCTCCCACTGAATTAATCTGGAAAGGGCCGGATTCCGTCCGGTAAAAATTGCTATGGATCTTGATAGAGCCGAAACCGTCCCGGTGCCTTAAAGTTGTTTCGTTGTCAGAGCAAATAACTACGTTTCTTGACGTTGCAATTTATTTTGTTTGGGGAAAATTTAGATCGAGCATTGATAGAAGTGGGCCTTTATTTTTTTATTTTTGCTTTCTTCGAAAATAGAGGAACATTTGCGGTAAGGAGGGATGGAGAGTTTTCGGTTGAGGAAAGAAAGTTTACTATTTACGATATCAGTACCTGGCGAAAGATTGAATTTCCCTAACGAATAAATAAATTGGAGTAAATAGAAGAAGGGATTTGAGGATAGATGCTTGATGAGAGAATTGATGGGCCTCTTTAAAGGTTTAAACTAATCAATCGGATAGTCTGAGAAATGTTCTCTTTATGATGATGCCTCTTTCCAAAGATGAATACTGGTTAATTAAACGAGTGCTATGAAGCCACAGCAGGCAGGCGATAGCCACGGTCTCATTCAGGACAACAAAAAAAAAAGATCTATTTTTTTAAAAGCAAGCTCCTCATACTATGGAAGTGGTAAGGAACGTTTTATTTGCCCGTAAATGAGACTTCTTCATTCTATAAATATGTACAGCAGCGAAATAAAATATGTTTAGGATTGAAGATTGAATGAAATCTTCAATTATAATTTTCCGCTCAAAATTTGAACTCATCGAAAATGGATTTGAATTTATCCATTAAGAAACTTTTTCCAGATATAATACCGTAAGAAATTTATATATGAAGTTCTATATGAAGTTGTTTATGTTTTTTTCGGTTATAAACTAATCTTAAACGAATTTTCTTTCGCTACTGTACCTCAATCATTAAGGTCAAATATAGCAGCCGACCTTAATTATACGAATTTTCAAAATAGTCTGGTAAACATCTTCAGACTGTGAAAAATGTCATTTAACATATGTGAGAAAGGATTTGAAAACTACTTGAATTTATTTATTTATCGTTATTATAAGAAATATGATGCTTGTGGCGATACCTATTTTCCATTTTTTTTTTTAATTTGCATGTAACTAGCAATTAATTATTTTTATAAATGAGTGAGCCTTCAAATCTGCTATTGAACAATGATATGTTGATATGATCAGCAACAATCATAGTAGAAAGTGTAGCGACGTAGACCAACTATTCATCTTCCACTGAAATCGTGAAAGTATTTCCCTAAGTTCAATATTTCTACAAACTAACGAAAACTCCTTTCGTTCCGCCGCTCAGTTGCTCAATAACCGTGTATAATTATCCCTCACAGAAAGAGACAAAAAATCATATGGTAACTTAAACATTCCTGAGAGCGCCTCGCCCTACGAGGGAGCCTATTATGACTCACGTTGAGGCTTTGGTGGAAGTGAGGCCCAAATCAAATCAAAAATCAAATCCTGAGAGCGCCGTAAGTCCAGGTCTTCTAGACATTATCTGCACTAGAACTATCATAGGGTAACTTAAACATTCATGAGAGCACAGCAAGAACAGGTCTCCTAGACATTATCTGCACTGAAACTATCTGCGAATTTCTAAACTATTTTTACTTTGGCAAGGCATCATCCCTTTTGGTTTATTTAGATCAAAGCACGAAGTTAACTAGAAAAACTTTTCAACGCAAACTTGTCGAAGCCATGAAACGTAAATTGCCCGGCCTTACGCTGGCACCTGGACTTCCGTTTCAGCGGCGCAATAGATGTTTTGGCTGAGACGTTACAGCGTGATTCATCAGAGGTTCCTGCGGTTGATCGTCAAACTTTGAAGTTAAAAATGCGCTTCTAGACTTAGGCTGCTTAAAGTTTACGTCAAGTTTACATTTGAGAGTTACAGCTGCCCTCAGTCATTTCTTGACTTGAGCCACACTTAGCAAAATCAAAGCCATCTTCATCTGCTCCAGTTAAGTAAATTCGTGGACATTATTGAGCTGCTTCACCTTAAGTACGACCAACGTACCTCTAGTGACAGAAGATTCTTCGGTGGCCCCTTACCTGTCAAAACAAAAAGACACTGACTTTAACAATCCAGTCTATATGGAAAAGTATAATTTGAATAT
>SDVV010021158.1:0-13182 GCA_016164225.1 Gammarus roeselii | reverse complement strand
CCACTCGCCTCCGCATTCATCACCCTTTTCACCTATCTCCCTTCATCCATCCTCTCCATGTGCCCGAACCATCCCAGAACACGCGAATCCACTCTGTCCTCCAACTTCTTCACCATCCCTGTTCTGATTCGAACCACGTCGTTGGTGATCCGGTCTCTCAGCATTACTCCAGCCATGCTCCTCAAACATTTCATCTCGAAAACATTCAACCTTCTTCTCTCCTCTGCTCTACCCCCCAAGCCTCAGCTCCGTAGAGCACAGTAGGGACAACTACACCCTCATACAGCCCTCTCTTTGCTTCCATCCCCAACGTCCTACAGCTCATTACACTCTTTAGTGCACCAAACACTTTACATTCCTCCTTCACTCACGCCTTCACTTCAGTTTTCACTAGTTCAGTTTTCTCCACATGGGAGTCTAGATACTTAAAACACTGAACTTCCTCCATGAGCTCTCCATTTAGGTTGACACTAATTTTGCTCGCATCGACAGTCCTCGAGCATCTCATTACTTTACTCCTATCGATGTTCACTCGAAGCTTCCTCCTCTCACACACTCTACCGAACTCAGACGCTAGCCTACATAGCTTCTCCTCCAAATCCGCAACCTGGGCCGTATCATCAGCAAATAGCAACTGGCTCAACTGCCAACTCCGCCCATTCGCTTCCAAGAGTTCCAAGCCACGACCCAGCACACTCGCGCTCACCTCCCTGACCACTCCATCCATGTAGAGGTTGAACAGCCAGGGAGACATCACGTAGCCTTGTCTCAGTCCCACTTTCACTGTGAAACAATCACTCAGCTTCCCCACTCTGACACATGCTCGGCTGTCAGCATAGAAACTCTGCACCGCTTTCAACAGATGTCCGCCCACTCCAAACAAACGCAACACCATCCACGGCGCTTTCCTGTCAATCCTGTCGTATGCCTTTTCCAGATCTATGAAGGCTTAGAACACATCCTTTCCTTTGGCAAGGTACTTCTCACAGACCTGTCTCACTGCAAAAATCTGATCGGTACACCCTCTACCACTCCTAAAGCCACACTGTTTCTCTCCAATTGCGCAGTCCGTACAGTCTCTAATCCTTTTGATCAGCACTCTCCCGTACAACTTACCAATCACACATGACAGACTGATACCTCTCGAGTTGCAGCATTCATTTCTATCTCCACTGCGCCACTCACTCGATACCACGCCTGCCACAAAACACAAGTTCAGTAGCCTCACCAACCATTCGACAATCGTTACTCTACCCTTCTTCAGGCACTCGGTCGCAACGCCATCCAAACCAGGGGCTTTCCCTGCTTTCATCACGTCCCCCGCCTCCTGCACCTTTTCCCTGGTAATGTCCGCAATAAGTCTTTCTCCCAAAACTGGCATCCGAGCACCACCACCCACAACAACAATGTCAGCCTCTCTGTCATCCTCGACTTTCCAGCAACAACTGGCTGTTTCATCTTTCACCACTTAGTTCTTTCCGGTCTCTCCCTTTCTCACCCTCTTCACCGCTTTCCAGAACATCTTTTTGCTCTCCTCAAAATTCTGGCACAACCGTCTGCCCCCCCAGGCATCAGCGTCCCTTTTGGCTCTCTTCACCTCCCCCCCCCGCATCACCTCGTTTCTCCTCTCTTTGTAGCTTGCATAAGCCACCTCCGACTCCACCTGCAACCACTCCTCAAACGCTTCTCTTTTCCGACCTCCTCGTTCCACCACTCGCAGCCTTTCCTCCTGCACCCGCCCACACGGCGCGCACCACACACCTTATTCGCACATCTCTGCAACGCATCCCTTAACGTCTCCCATTCTTCCTCCACATTTCTCAGGTCCTGTTCTCTCACGTTGTCATATTATTCCTTCAACGCCTGCTGGAACTCATCGGCTCTACTTTTCACATTCAGTCTACTCACTTTCACTACCTCTCTTCTTCCTTCCACTCGTTTGTTGCCCTTCCACTTCTGCTCCACTCTTAATCTACCTTCCACCAGCAGATGGTCAGACACTCCTCCACCCTCCCCTCTCAACACCCGCACATCCAACAGCCTCCCCACCACTCTCCTCGATATCAGCACAAAATTCATCATTGCTCTCTCTACCATTGCACCATGGGCCATCCTTACCCACGTGTACATGTGAATATCTCGCTTCTTGAACAAACTGTTCCCGACCACCAACTCCTGCTCCATACACAGATCTATCAGGTTTTCTCTACTGTCATTTCTACCGGGAACGCCATATCTCCCTATCACATTCTCCACCACTACATCTCCAACTCTCGCATTAAGGTCACCCAGTACAACTACATTGAAATGAACTCCGAAACTCTCAATCCACTCACTCAGGTCAGTCCAGAATTGCTCCCTCTCCTCTTCACTCCTCTTGCTGCCAGGTCCGTAAGCACTCACAAATGTCCATCTTTCTACGCCTAATTTAACTTTCACCCACATAAATCTTGGGGACACCTCCTTCCATTCGGTTGCGCTACTAGCCAACCGATCACTCAATATCAAGACCACACCTTCTCGTGCCCTACCTTCTTCCACACCAGACTTTCTTCCACATGTCACACCAAACTCACATTCGTCCTTACCTTTCAACTTCGTCTCACTCAGCGCCAACACATCAAACTTCCTCCTCACAAACATCTCACCAATCTCCCTCCTCTTTACATCATTTGTTCTACAGCCACGCACATTCAGCGACCCTAACAATAGAGTTTGGAGAGGCGTGTGCCTCTCCTCTCCCCGCTCGTCTTTCCGTCTTCTAGGAAAGGTTTTACAGCGAACGGGATTGCTAGCCCTTAGTTTCGCCCCGTTTAGTCGCCTTTTACGACACGCAGGGCACGATTCTACTTTACGACACGCAGCACGATTCTACTCCCGGCTACGGGAGCCCCTTTAGTCGCCTTCTACGACACGCGGTGGATACGGAAGCAAGATTCTAAGACAAATGGATGTATAAAATCTAAAACTTTCGTGAGGTAACCGTGAATAGTTTTACAGTGAATATGAACAGTTGAATAACATTACAACGTTCCAGCTGTCTCAATCCTTCATCACATACGTAAAAGCTTTTGTTTGCTTTCAGGAAATAATTAGATTAAAGTGAGCCTGTTGCAGGCTGACCAACATCCGTGGGATGAGATAACAAAATTTATTTGTATGGTCAGCAAGGGCATTGAGTTGGTTGTTAATCGGGGGACCCAGCTGAGCTTCAGTGGATCCAGCTGAACACCAGTGAATCCAGCTGAACTTCAGTGGACCCAGCTGAACTTCAGTGGACCCAGCTGAAATTCAGTGGGCCCAGCTGAACTTCAGTGGACCCAGCTGAACTTCAGTGGACCCAGCTGAACTTCAGCGAATCCAGCTGAACTTCAGTGGACCCAGCTGAACTTCAGTTGACCCAGCTGAACTTCAGTGGACCCAGCTGAACTTCAGTTGACCCAGCTGAACTTCAGTGGACCCAGCTGAATTTCAGTGGACCCAGCTGAACTTCAGCGGACCCAGCTGAACTTCAGTGGACCCAGTTGAATTTTAGTGGACCCAGCTGAACTTCAGTTGACCCAGCTGAACTTCAGTTGACCCAGCTGAACTTCTTTAAACATGGAAGGAAAGAGCATCGAAAAACACAATAAATGTATATGAATGATTAGATATGTGCTTAAAAGGTCGCGTATCATTATCCTGTCGTTTTTTATTTATTAATATTTTATGTGAGTTGGTTAAGGCCATTTTTGGATGTTTAGATAATGTGAGGCATGAAATAAAAATTAATATAATGCGAATTAACGATAAAACCTGTTATCAAACTAGTATGGGTCACACTGTCATGCTAGTATGCCGTGCACTCTTAAGAAGTTATAGTACATACTATCATGATAGTATTTCGTGCACTCCTATGAAGTTGGTGTGCACACTATCATGATAGTATGACATGCACTCATATGAAGTTATTGTGTACACTATCATGATAGTATGACATGCACTCTTATGAAGTCATAGTGCACACTATCATGATAGTATGACATGCACTCCTATGAAGGTATTGTGTGAACTATCATGAAAATGGGGCAAGCAGTCTTATGAAGTCATAGTGCACACTATCATGATAGTATGACATGCACTCCTATGAAGTTGTTGCGTGCACTATCAAGAAAATGGGGCAAGCAGTCTTATGAAATCATAGTGCACACTATCATGATAATATGACATGCACTCCTATGAAGTTATTGTGTGCACTATCATGAAAATGGGGCATGCACTCTTATGAAGTCATAGTGCACACTATCATGATAGTATGTCGTGCACTCTAATGAAGTTGGTGCGCACACTATCATGATAATGGAGCATGCACTCATATGAAGTCATAATGAACACTATCATGATGATATGACGTGCACTATTATGAAGTTAGTGTGCGCACTTTCATGATAGTAAGGCGCACTCTTATGAAGTCATAGTGCACACTATCATGATAGTATGACATGCACTCTTGTGAAGTTATTGTGTACACTATCATGATAATGAAGCATGCAGACTTGCGGAGTCATAGTGCACACTGGTATGATAGTATGGTGCACAGTATCATGATATTATGGTGCATACCATCAAGACCGTATGGTGCGCACTCTCATGCATATATAGTGCACGCTCTAAAGATCGTATGGTGCACACTCTCCTGCATGCATGGTGCAAACTATTTTGCTAAAATGGTACATATTCTAATCACATTGGGGTGCACATATTTGTGATGGGATGGAGCACATTGTCCTCAAAGCATGGTGCGCACTATCATGATTTTATGATTCATGCTATCACGACAGTACGGAGCACACTTTCATGATAGTGTGGGTCACATTATCATGACAGTAGGGCGCGTTATATCATGATAGTGTATCAATATTGATAGTATGTTGCGCCCTATCATGATGGTATCGTGCATGCCTTCCCTCACATCAGGGTAGGGGGAGGGGCTCCAAAATGACACCGACTTTAGTTATTACTCATTTCATCAACATTTGACCTACCATTTTTATTGAGGTGGTCAAAATTCTCTGTTGACTCAGCTGTTGAAGTGTCAGCATCACAGAGAAGGGGAGGAGGAGAGACTGGGTGGGGGAGGAGGGAGGAGGGTGAGTAGGAGTATGGGTATGAAATGGGAAATCGTGAGCCTTTGGAGCATCCACCTTATTTATATTATTTCTAATCTTATTGAGTAGATGTTCTAAAATGTATTTCAATGTTTGTATGATTGTCCCCTTAAGCAAATTAGCGCTGAACAGAAGAGCTCATCAGAGGGAAATGTTCGGTCACGGTTGCTGCTTCTCGTGTCGATAGTGCGACAAAGTCGCCCGCCCCGACGTATGGAAGTATATAAAAACAAACGAGAAGGTAAATACAAGGGTTACCGTTAAAAACATTACATTGGTTGTACTATAACTTTGTGATCTCACAACGGCTCCTAACTATCATAAAAAGAATGGGAGCGAACGTTATATGGTGACCGATAGCTGCTTACTTGCTCATACAGAGTGTCGAGCTGGCTGTATGAGCGAGTAAGCAGTGTGGCCTATAGCTGCTTACTTGCTCATACAGAGTGTCGAGCTGGCTGTATGAGCGAGTAAGCAGTGTGGCCTATAGCTGCTTACTTGCTCATACAGAGTGTCGAGCTGGCTGTATGAGCGAGTAAGCAGTGTGGCCTATAGCTGCTTACTTGCTCATACAGAGTGTCGAGCTGGCTGTATGAGCGAGTAAGCAGTGTGGCCTATAGCTGCTTACTTGCTCATACAGAGTGTCGAGCTGGCTGTATGAGCGAGTAAGCAGTGTGGCCTATAGCTGCTTACTTGCTCATACAGAGTGTCGAGCTGGCTGTATGAGCGAGTAAGCAGTGTGGCCTATAGCTGCTTACTTGCTCATACAGAGTGTCGAGCTGGCTGTATGAGCGAGTAAGCAGTGTGGCCTATAGCTGCTTACTTGCTCATACAGAGTGTCAGGCTGGCTGTATGAGCGAGTAAGCAGTGTGGCCTATAGCTGCTTACTTGCTCATACAGAGTGTCGAGCTGGCTGTATGAGCAAGTAAGCAGCGTGGCCTATAGCTGCTTACTCGCTCATACAGAGTGTCAGGTTGGCTGTATGAGAAAGTAAGCATTGTAGCCTCTAGCTGCTCACTCGCTCAAGCATAGTGTCGAGCTGGCATATGAGGCCTTCTCTCTTGTACGCATACTTACTGATAAAAATCTTCAGAATATTATTGCATATTTTTATATCGTCCGATGTGTCAAATTGAAGCTTCCATTTTGCGATGTGAGTTTATGAGAAGGTACGATCGTTTATGAGGTACATTAATCATTTTATCACACCAAGTCACTGAGGACTCTAGTGAGGACCTCATAGAATTGGGTGTGGAACAATACCACAGCTTCGTGCCATTTAATGTTGAAATGATGGAGCCGACTATGTAGCAACATTTTGTATACTTGGTATTGTCCTTTATTGACGTAGACCACTTGGTATAGTCCGCTATTGACGTAGACAACTTCATATTGTCATCTATTGACGTAGACAACTTGGTATTGTCCTTTATTGACGTAGACAACTTGGTATTGTCTTTTACTGACGTAGACAACTTGGTATTGTCCTTTATTGACGTAGACAACTTGGTATTGTCCTCTTTTGACGTATACAAATTGGTATTGTTCTCTATTGACGTAGACAAATTGGTATTGTTCTCTATTGACGTAGACAACTTGCTATTGTCCTCTATTGACGTAGACAACTTGGTATTGTCCTCTATTGGCGTAGACAAATTGGTATTTATTGTCCACTATTGACGTAGACAACTTGGTATTGTCCTTTATCGACGTAGACAACTTGGTATAGTCCTCTATTGACGAAGACAACTTGGTATTGTCCTCTATTGACGTAGACAAGTTGGTATTGTCCGCTAGTGACGTAGACAACTTGGTATTGTCCTCTATTGACGTAGACAACTTGATATTGTCCTCTATTGACGTAGACAACTTGGTATTGCCCTCTATTGACGTAGATAACTTTGTATTGATCTCTATTGACGTAGACAACTTGGTATTGTCCTCTATTGACATAGACAACTTGGTATTGTCCTCTATTGACGTAGACATCTTGGTATTGTCCTCTATTGGCGTAGATAACTTGGTATTGTCCTCTATGACGTAGACAACTTGGTATTGTTCTCTATTTACGTAGACAACTTGGTATTGTCCTCTATTGACGTAAACAACTTGGTATTGCCCTCTATTGATGTAGACAATTTGGTATTGTCCTCTATTGACGTAAATAACTTGGTATTGTCCGTTATTGACATACAAAACTTGGTATTGTTCTCTATTAGTGTAGACAACTTGGTATTGGTTGTCCACTATTGACGTAGACAACTTGGTGATGCCCGCTAGTGACGTTAACAACTTGGTATTGTCCGCTATTGACATACAAAACTTGGTATTGTCCTCTATTGACGAGGACAACTTGGTATTGGCCTCCATTGACGTAGACAACTTGGAATTGTCCTTTATTGACGTACACAGCTTGGTATTGTCCTCCATTGACGTAGACAACTTGGTATTGTCCTTTATTGACGTAGGAAACTTGGTATTGTCCGCTATTGAACTACAAAACTTGATATTGTCCTCTATTGACGTAAATAACTCGGTATTGTCCGTTATTGACCTACAAAACTTGGTATTGTTCTCTATTGGCGTAGACAACTTGGTATTGATTGTCCACTATTGACGTAGAAAACTTGGTATTGCCCACTATAGACGTAAACAACTTGGTTTTGTCAGCTATTGACGTAGACAACTAGGTATTGTCCTCTATTGAACTAGACAACCTGGTATTGTCCTCTATTGACGTAGACAACTTGGTATTGTCCGCTATTGAAGTATACAACTTGGTATAGTCCGCTATTGACGTAGACAATTTGGTATTGCCCACTAGTGACGTTAACAACTTGGTTTGTCCGCTATTTACGTAGACAACTTGGTATTGTCCTCTATTGAACTAGACAACTTGGTATTGTCCTCTATTGACGTAGACAACTTGGTATTGTCCTCCATTGACGAAGACAACTTGGTATTGTCCGCTGTTGACGTAGACAACTTGGTATTGTCCTCTATTGACGTAGACAACTTGGTATTGTCCTCTATTGACGTAGACAACTTGGTATTGATTGTCCACTATTGACGTAGACAACTTGGTAATGCCCGCTAGTGACGTTAACAACTTGGTATTGTTCGCTATTGACATACAAAACTTGTTATTGTCCTCTATTGACGTAGACAACTTGGCATTGGCCTTCATTGACGTATACAACTTGGAATTGTCCTTTATTGACGTAGACAGCTTGGTATTGTCCTCCATTGACGTAGACAACTTGGTATTGTCCTTTACTGGCGCAGACATCTTGGTATTGTCCTCTATTGACGTAGACAACTTGGGATTGCCCTCTATTGATGTAGACAACTTGGTATTGTCCGCTATTGACGTAGACAACTTGGTACTACCCACTATTGACGAAAACAACTTGGTTTTGTCCGCTATTGACGTAGACAACTTGGTATTGTCCTCTATTGAACTAGACAACTTGGTATTGTCCTCTATTGACGTAGACAACTTGGTACTGTCCGCTACTGACGTATACAGCTTGGTATTGTCTTCTGTTGATGTAGACAACTTGGTATTGTCCTCTATTGACGTAGACAACTTGGTATTGCCCACTAGTGGCGTTAACAACTTGGTATTGTCCGCTATTGACATACAAAACATGGTATTGTCCTCTATTGATGTAGAAAACTTGGTATTGTCCTCGATTGACGTAGACAACTTGGCATTGTCCTCCATTGACGTAGACAACTTGGCATTGTCTTTCATTGACGTAGACAACTTGGTATTGTCCGCTGTTGACGTAGACAACTTGGTATTGTCCTCTATTGACGTAGACAACTTGGTATTGTCCTCTGTTGACGTAGAGAACTTGGTATTGTCCTCCATTGAAGTAGAAAACTTGGTTTTGTCCTCAATTTGATTTTTCTTTCATTGTAGGATGGTTCTCGTTTCCGTACACGTGACTTTAGAACGGATGTAATTATCGTCAATAGGATTATTGGACGGATCTTACTTTTGAGCGTGAGAGTATTGGATGGTTCTCATTTTGAGATTATGATTGTAGGATGAATCATATTTCCGTACATGTGATTATTTTTTAAGTATATTTGTTAAGTACTTCCGACCATAAAACGATTGATTTGAATGGTTTTTATGACATATCACATTCCTGATCGCAAAAGCAAAGAAATAATTATAATAAGATTTTGTTCCTCTGAGAGAGCGGGAATACCTGTTATTGTTTCAGGTGGGTGGTGGAATATCACGCTATTTCTTCAACTCTTTCCCTGAGAGGAAGTGTATACACAATTAAAACAGCTGAGTTACTGTTCCTGATGCAGTCTTAAGGCATCACAGGTTGAACGTTAAGTGCGACTCATACGAGCAGTAATCAGCTTACGTTTACTGCTGAGGGGATTGAGACAGCTCACCTTTTCTGAATAGTGTGTTTTATTCCTCGAGATGGTAAGGGTTGGATGAGGGCGTCTTGAAAGGGATAAAGACGAGGGTTGCATGGAAGGGTTCAAGCATTTACCAAGGAGAGGGGACTTCTGAGGAGAGGGGGTGATTGGGTGGGTGGCAAAAGGGTCACCAGCGCGGACATCTGTATACCGGATGATTTTATATGTGTGTGTGTATGTGTTATATCATGAGATTTGAGAGAAATTACATGCAACTTCTATATAGATATATTTATTTCATAGCAATAACAGTTGTTATCAAGTCTAGATTCATCTAAGGCTTAGCAGTGTTTTATTTCTTTTGTAGCTACATGTATATATCGGTGACAATTATATTTTTAATCAGAAAATATAGATCTTGAAAAACTTATTGTAAAGTGGCAGCAGGAGATGGACGCTGAGAAACTTCAGCTCTTTCCATACTATGGCTTCAAAAAAAAACTTTTTCAAATTACCAATCCACATTTACGTACTGTAAGGAGTCAACCAGAAGGCCGTCGAGATTGCAACTCATACGAGACACCGTCGAGATTTCAACTCATACGAGACGCCATCAAAATTGCAACTCATACGAGACGCCGTCGAGATTGCCTCTCATACGAGACGTCGTCGAGATTACAACTCATACGAGACGCTGTCGAGATTGCAACTCATACGAGACACCGTCGAGATTTCAACTCATACGAGACACCATCGAAATTGCAACTCATACGAGACGCCGTCGAGATTGCCTCTCATACGAGACGCCATTGAGATTGCATCTCATACGAGACGCCGTCGAGATTGCATCTCATACGAGACGGCGTCGAGATTACAACTCGTATGAGACGCCGTCGTGATTGCAACTCATACGAGACGCCGTCGAGATTGCAACTCATATGAGACGCCGTCGAAATTGCAACTAATACGAGACGCCGTCGAGATTGCAACTCATACGAGACGCCGTCGAGATTGTAACTCATACGAGACGCCATCGCGATTGCAACTCATACGAAACGCCGTCGAGATTGCAACTCATACGAGACGCCGGTGAGAATACAACTCACATGAGACGCCGTCGTGGTTGCAACTCATACGAGACGCCGTCGTGATTGTAACTCATACGAGACGCCGTCGAGATTGCAACTCATACGAGACGCCGTGCTATCATGTGGAATTTCCCACAGTCACACACAATTATGGTACTGATAACAAATAAGTAGATAAAGCAGTTGCGAATAAGCACGTATGTGTAATGCACATATTTTAACGAACATATTTACATAACCAATTTTCAACCTGGCTGTGAGTCAGAGAATATTCTGGTAATAAATGATGAGTTATTTTGTTACTCTAACAGTTAAAACTAAAGGAAAGATTTCGTATGTTTAATATCACGCTGCATGACATTTGAAGTCCTCTACAAACTGACGGAATAGCTAGACCTGATGACAGTTGGATTAGAAAAAAATCTCCGAATCGTGGTAAACACAGATTGGAGCAAATCCTGGTTACGTGATTGGGAAATAATATGACAGAATCGTTATGCATATTATTATACAGAATCGTTTTTAATTACATGCGTGTTGCAATTGAATTTCAATCATGGTTTGAACAAATCTTCAGTTTAGATCCTGAAGGAACGTTCGGAAGTTGTAGGAACTGAAAGTTTTTAATTAGATCTGAAATAACTAGAATATTTTACGTAAAGAGACAGTGTCTATCGCGTGTAACCTATAAAAAATCAGTGTTAGCCTATATATGTTGAAAAGCACAGGCAATGCTCACTTCAACTTAACAGGGAAATAAGACGCTCATAAAATTTTTGTTCATTTAAAATATTTAGTTAGCATGATTAAAAGTGTGTTATATTTCGATCACGGACTGTGATCCTCATCAGGCACGATAAAAAAAATAAAAAGCCAAAATCTAAAAAGATAAAGGAGGTAAATTTAAATTTTACTGATTCACTAAGAATTCATACAGCAGTAAAAACAAACAAGGCACTACTTCCAAAGCAATTGACAAGAACTTTCGCGTGTATGGTTATGAGCAACATTAGAAGGCATCAACACTTCTTATTTTACACTCAAGAGATCAAAAGTAACTAATAATACGAAGTAACAATTCAAGAAAAACAAGCTAGCCTTAGCGAGGTGAACGCCACACACTATGAGATTACACCTAGCAGGAGGTAAACTATTATGGGGGTGGTAAGTTCTTCAAAATGTCAGGATTGGATGATAATATAAAAATTTTAGTGGCTTTGTCAATGGAACATACTCCGCCCATAAGATTAAAATTTAGAAGCTGCTGTATTATTTAAGATTCTATTATTAGACTTCTCTTAATGTCATTAGAAGGAAATACTATTTTAGATGCATTCCAATTAATATCATGACTCTGAGAATGAACATGATTGAAAATTGCACTGCTTTGTTTAGCGTAACGGACATTGCTTCTATGTTCCTTGAGCCTCGCTGCAATGGTTCGACCAGTCTCACCGCAGGAACAAATTATTCCTAGATAGCTTGCAGGAACAAGTTATTCCAAGATCAATTGATATGTACTTGAGGAACTGTTGTGAACCCTTTCCTGATGCGAAGAAGTCTCTTCCTAAAGACCGCATATTTACTGATAAACTTGCAAGTGAGCCCGCTCACTATATTGGCCTCAAGTATTACAACAATCTTAGATTCCTTGCAAATTTTTACTTACCTGTGAATTTGCTCACGCCAGAAGGATCAGCCATCGCCAACAGCTGTACTTAGGTCATAAACCCGAGAACCTCGTGTCTCGATCTACTTGGAACTCTTTCTCTACAGTTGGAAGTGTTGTGAATCAGTCCTACAGACCTATCATTGTTAGCGAGCAAACTGTCCTTGGTTTGGGCCTCTCTTTCGCCCTCCCACCTCCTGCAAATGCGACCATCGACGTTGCAGCCGCCGTTGACGTATTTATCTTCAAGCATCGTAACAATTTCAATAACCCCGACTTGCTCAAAGGTGCAATAGTGCCCTTTCTGCGTTCATTGACTAAACAGGCACCCTTGTTACCTAAACGTTTAGCTACAGCCTTGCAGACATTGAGGACTGATGAACGTTTGTTTATTATACCAGCAGATAAGGGTGGCAAGGTTGTAGTCATGGATATCAATATTTACATGGAAAATGCTTTCGATGTGCTGTCGGATGGGACTACTTACGAGATAGTTATAAGATCTCCTCTCGAGTCAGTGAATCGGAGATTCTGAGATAAAGTTAAACCCATTTCTTTGCAGTGTCCGGACCCCAACACTTTCAAACGGTTGTCAATAAAAAAATCAACTTTAGCTCATTTCTATGGTTTACCCATGCTTCACAAACCTCTATGTTAGTTGCGCCAAATTATCTCTAGTGTTATTACTATAGAAGTGTATAACGGTACGAAACGCGGATTTTGTCTGGTCTACGGGAATTTGCACGTTACATTTTAGCGGCGCGAAGGCGGGCGACGCGAAGGCTGGCGATGCGAAGGAAACGGAGGTGGATGACTCTTTCGGACGGACGGACCGCTCTTGAATTATTCGTTTGTTATCAGGTTATATATATAAATACAAATATAT
>SDVV010021157.1:0-13182 GCA_016164225.1 Gammarus roeselii | reverse complement strand
TTAGCAAATCACTACTAAGACCAGCAGCTTGTCTCTCAACTTCTCTGACATGGCCATGGAACTTGAGACCAACATCCACATGAACTCCCAAATTGTGCTGAACTTGGACTAACTCTGAAGTCGTGTGGCGCTACTCTTCTGGGTTCCCTAGCAAACAGTTCTAGGCCTGACCCACCTGAGAAATTCATAATATCAGGGACCATTGGAGAGGGTGGAATTGAAAAAAAAGTAGAAAATAGATGCTTTATTTGTAAAATGGGGCAACAGCAGCTGTAACAGCTTCAACTATAAAGCTTGGCAATATTTGGCCAACAATAGCATTGCCAATATAAAAAACAACCTAATCAAAGGAGGAGCTGGGGCAACAGAATGGTTCTTAATGAACCAGCTGCTATACAAAAATTTGACTTGGCTATGTACAGGTATCACAAATTTTTCCTGACAATATCCGCAACAGCTAGGTCTACTGGCCCTCACAAGAGGTTGTAACATTTCCTCCACAGCCAGAATAGGCAGTAAAACAGTAGTCTAAAAACAATGTCCAGCATGAAGTTAATAAGGGTGTAATGTTTGACAAAAACTCATCAAATTATAATAGGGTGATACATCAATAGATTAATTATAACTGTAGGCAATAATATTCAAGACACAAACCCTTTGAAACATTTTAAGTGCACTTATTAAAATCTGAATATGTATAACATAAGAATGCATCCATGATTCAATGAAAACCATGCAGAACTCTTGCTTGTTAGTCAAGTGAAACCACCTCAAACCTCTATCAACAAACTCAGGTTAACACTATCATGAGTAAAAATTCATGAATGTAAAACTCCTGGGAAAGCATCATTATAAGTAACCCAATATAACAGGAAACAAGCAATATACATTAGAGATCAATCAATAGTCACAGACAGCAGTCATGTTGGCACCTTGCAGGAAGTTTAACGCTTCTGCCATCACAGGCATGAAAGCATAGCACAATTTACCAATGACCACTTATGGGAAAACCCACACCTGGGTACATAAGGAAAATCAAAAACACTTCAATCACTGGTAAAAACTGAGCACACTGCAACCTGTCAGATCACTGCCATGGACAATCTCTGATCCAGCACTCCCCCAAACAAACATCACACCATCAATTGATGCCACAACCTAGCTCTACATCTGCAATTAACCAAGACCAGCCAAAGGTGTTTCACGGTACATCTACCCTTACTAGCATACTTCATCCACTCAGCAATACACAATAGCTGTTACAACATACAAAACAAGCAAAGTACATAAGTACTTACACCAGAGATATGCATACTTCATCCAAGAGAATAAAAATGCTCAAACCCAATATCTTTATAAAAAAGATATGTGACACCCACCACATAAATATAAAAAATCTCAACCACACAAAATGATCAACCAAGCATGACCTGCTGACAACTCTGCCAGGCAATCAACCTCATACACTGACATACCCAATTAGGCATGACCTACACTGCACAATTCCCCTCGCCTGGTCTCAAATTCCAAGAGGGTGGCAGGATCAGAGTCAGGCTGTGTTCCCAGGCTCCACCCTAGGGAAAAGATAAAACATGAAACCACAGACCAACAAGATGGTAACTCTAAAAATTATTGCAGAGCACCTGCAATCCACTCATCTCCTCACACACCATTTAAAATGCATATTAAACTCCTGAAATATAGTAAAACACCCAACTAATGAGCAACACACATACAAGCACTTCACCCCCACTCAACAGACCATTCACTTGAATGCAATTTACCTTTCCCTGGATCTTCACAGTCCCCAACAGGATACAGGTGTGCCGTGAACCCAGGCACTGGCACCAAGCAGAGCTGGGGAGCAAGCTGGAAAAGAAGCAGCCCATACAGTACAGGCTCACATGACAGAAGTTGCATACTAGGGAAACAACAAGCATAAGCAAAGCAAAACGATCTGATAACACGCAAGCATTGTAAAAATCGCAAGCTGGACAAATCCTATTTGCTATTGCTGAACCGATAAAAGTAGTAAAAAGTTTAACAAAAATCTCCAACAAATGCCCTCAAAAATTGCTGGTACTGCCAGATAAAGTGAGTATGATTTCAATTGAAGTGCATCCAATTAAAACAGATATCAGCATAACACTTCACAAGTATTAAGACGCTCAGCCACTTGGAAAAACACAGCAGAACTTGAACGCACACTGAAGATGTAAAAGTGAAAATAGGAAACCAATGCGTTACTCACCATGAGTTAAAATTGAAAGGGCAGACAATGAAGTGGGCAGCTCATGGGCAATAGTGTGGCGCAGGCAAATAAACAATATGGGTAGGTAGAAGGGCCTTTCCAACACCAACTGGCCGTGGGATCTCAGAAACTCTCTGTTTTTAAGTTAACTGATGCATGAACAAATAATTTAACAAGAACAAATATGATAGAAAAAAAAACATTAAACAAACATGAACAACATATAGGGATCAATAGTCTACCTATTATAGACATTAACAAGCAAATTGATAAGCAACACGCACACATGCAAGAAAAAAAATATAAAGCAGGAAGCAGAGGTGGCGGACTCATAATGATAGATGTCAAGAGACATAAAGAAAAGTCTCTGTGAAAACAGGCTAAAAAAAATGAAAAATGGAAAAATAGGGTACACTACAACAACTCCAAAAAGCCCCCTTAAGAGTGTAAATAGCCTCTGCACCAGGACCAGTCCATCCAGCAAAATGTCTTCTGAAACATGAAACAACACACTTGTTAGGGTTCAATGTCAAATTCCATGAAGATACAGTCTGGAATACTTTGTCAAGGTCTCCCTGCAAAACAGACACACCAATGACAACATCATGACATTGTAAAGACAAATAAATTTTACAATCATCTGCAAAAGGGCCTAATTTAGATACAAGGCTATCCATCAAAAAAGTAACATGTATGAGAAAGAGGGCTGGACCCAAGACAAAACCCTGTGGAACCCCACTCAGATCATCCCTTGTCTCACTATTCACTCCATCAACGCCAACACACATAATTTGAGAATTAAAAAAACTATTCAAATTTGTTTCACAATTTCTTTATTTTCCAGATTTATATTGTCTAGGTTCCTATTATGTCTTTAGACTGGCCCTTTGACCAGCAACAAGATCAGGCAGGGGATGACCACAAGCTGCCAAACAGAGCCCCCGAAGGTAGGACTGGATCCACAGCAAGTATATTTTCTAATTGCCCTGTCAGTGCACCTTCCTTGGAGCCAGGGGGGGTGATGGGGACACCCCTTTCTGAAGGGAGTGGTGGGGATGAGTGGCAGCCCCACTCCCAGCTGCTGTACAGTGAAGGGCTGGAGGCGGAGTCCGTCGTGGCGCGCCCTCATGTCGACCAGTCACAGCTGCTGTGCCGTACAGGCTGTGGCTTCTATGGTTACCCTGCCTGGCAGGGACACTGCTCCAAGTGTTACAAGGACATACAGAACAGGTTGGCCATGCGAAGGAGCACCAAGATATCGCGACCTGTCTTCGACCCCACCAACATCAAGAAGTGAGTAGCTGGGCTTGTCTGCAGATTTGTTGGGGGCTGGGAAGTGTACAGTGACAATCAGCTGGGGAGATTTTGGCCCTATATATATGAATAGCCTCTCATTGCTGGGATGTTGCAATTACAAGCATCTCTTCACTCCCTGTTGCTAGATTTTACTTCAGACTTACTCATACGTGCACAAACCTTTTAATAGCACAATTTCTGTAGTCATATCAATAAACCAACGTTCAATGTTTTGTCTAAAAGTTATAATAAAGGGTAGGTTGAAAGAGGCCTTTGTCAAAGAATTCAAGTTGGGGTAGCCACATTTGCTTGTTGCGTTAATGGCATGGACAGAGTTGGATAGGTATTTAGGCTTAGTATGCGTAGCTATCTTCAATGGTAGCTACTTTCTGGTAGCTTCCATTGATTATTGATGTGGAATAAGTAAATGATTTAACAATTGGGAATTCTATTGTTATTGTGGTTGTTGTTGTTGTTGTGCTTGTACATCCTATCTTGGAAGTCATTGGTTCAAATGTTGCTAGGGGTGTGAATGTAATCGCCCGAGGGCAACCAGAGACTCTAGACTTGATCATTTTCATCTCCTGGGAGTCGTCCAAGCTGTGCTTTATTGTCTGAGCTTCACTCTTACAGTGCTCGCATATTGTGTCTAAACATCCCCGACCATCCCAAGAGGCCTTAACCCCTCAGAGCCTTGCCAACCTCAGACTCGTTGACGAGTCATGGGGTTTCACCATCAGGGCAGATGCCCTGACTCCTCGCCAAATGACGTTCATTGATATGTGTGACAAATGATCAATACTTTTAGATGACTCAATTGATGGCTCTACTGACAATGTCTTTTTTGTTGAAAGCTAAAAGAACTCAAACTCGTTCTAAGCAAAATATTGACTGTTTAAAATATGTAAAACTGCAAAAGTACTCCAAGACAAGATGTGTTGATTGTTACTTAGCAATGTATACCCTTTCCATTCCCATGTATTTTGCAAGAGCATTGTTACCAGGTTTGTTTGCACTCCTCATAAACAAGTAATCTATAATGAGAGACATGTAGCAATGTTCACAAACAGATTATTGTAAGAACTGCTACTTACTGTTGCTCAAGTTGGCGATCAAGTTGGCTCTTTCTGGTAGGTCATGGCTGCTTACGATGCCATTCTGACCAAGTAGCCACCATCTACAATACTATTTAACTCGCTTCACTTCATCACGCTCACCTGCCCTTGCCATCAGTGCAAGTGGCTTGCCCTATTAGCTAATGTTAAAGTTTTTTGACACTACTTGTTATTCTGCAGATTGTGTGACCTGAAGTCTGTGTCATAATTTCCCAGTTTCTTTCCTTACCAATGCTTCACTAATTGGAATAGGTACTGGATATCTCATTCCTTTGCGTCACCCATCATGACATCCAATATCATATTCATTTGTAGTATTGTAAGTAGGTTAGGGACAGGCTGAAAAGTCCATTCAAGTAATACAGAAATTTAAAGTTGCCCTCTTCTGCAGCAACTGTTCCCACTTTCAACTCAGTATAGCCGTTGATTGGTCTGTGCTTGTCAAGCCAATTTTAAATGTGTTGGTTATACAATTCACATATTGCAGTACATGACTCCAGATTGGTGGAATCTTGATAGGAAAGAAGTTGTTTGCAACTGATGTTCTGAAGGCTTTCAAATTAAACTTTTTTTCATTATTTGCACTTTTTTGGTAAAAGTCCATCAAAGTGCTCTTCAAGGCTGGCTTGAGTAGAATCAATTAGACATTTACATGGTGCCTATGAGTTGATCCCTAAGTTGTCTTCTTTCCAGGGGTATTGGTTCCTGTTTTCGAGTCTTTGTGGATAGATATGTCTGGTTCTTAGTTCTGGGATTGTTTTTGTTGCTCAGCATTAAATTTGTTCAATCTTGTTGATATCTCTTCATTAGTGAGGGACCAAAACAGGATTGCAAATTCCAAATGGTGTCTTACGAGTGAAGCAAACATTCAATGCATAGTGTCTTTGTGCTTTTTTGTATATTTCTGGATTCAAAGCCAAGAATTCTTATGATTTCTTGAAGCTGGCATCCACATGGCTTCTCCTTTTAAGATCATTGATTATTCTAAGATCTTGTTGATGGTCCTCTTTAGTCAGGTTTTGTTCTGTCATCAAGTGGTTGTATTTTTAGGGTAGATTCTAATGTGCATGACTGTGCATTTCTGAATATTGATGTTCATTTTCCATCAACGTTCCACTCTTCGAGTTTATTAAGGTCACTTTGATTAGATGCAATCCTTCCTGCAGTTTGCTTTATGGCAGAGTTTGGTGTCATTGGTGTCAGTGCCAAGGTCATTTATGTAGGTAATGTAGATAAGGGGCTCAAGAACACTTCTCTGTGACACTCCAGATGTATCTGTAGCCCACTGAACGTTTTTTTGCCTGTAGCTACAGACCTGTTGTGTGCTGTTCATGAGACAGTTGCGAGCCACCAGGAAACATTTTCATTCATTTGGTGCGCCTACATTTTCTTCATCAAGCATTTATGGGTTACCTTATCAAACACATTGTGGACATCAATCTATGTAAGGTTGGCAGCTTTGTTTTCATGGTAGCTTTATATTGAAAAACAAGTAGATTGGTAGTACAGATGAATTTTTGTCTGAATCCATGTTTGGTATCCTTGATCAGGTTATTAGTATCTGGGTGGCATGTTGTTCTTGCTTTATTGTCTTTCTAAAGTCTTGCCAACCACTTAAGAGAATGATTGGTCTGTAATATCCTGGCTCTTGTCTGCTTCCCTTCTTAAAAATGACTAATGTTTGCCCTCTTCCAATCAACTGGAATACTTCTAATAGCCACTCATAGATCTGTTGAATATCTCAGTCAGTGGACTGCTAATGATTTCAGAGAGATTCTTCACTATTCTTGGGTAGCTCCACATCATCTGGTTCAGTTGATTTGTTGAGGCTTGGTTTGTTGAGTTGTTTCTGTACTTCATTGACCCTGAATTCCATTTTGCAATAGTTGCTGTTCTTCATACAATTCCTCTTGTGGAATAGACTCAGATCCTCCTTGGTGAATTTTGCCAACAAAATACTTGTTGATTTCTTTTGACATGTCAGTGTCGGATGATTTGAGAGCACCTGCACTGTTTTGTAGAGGGCCATGCTATCATGAACAACCCGTCTCATTCATATATGATTTGAACGCTTTTGGATCCTGCTTGGCCACTCTAGCTAGTTTATCTCCTTATTCTTCTTTGAGCTTATGACCACGTTGTTCACTCTTCCTTGAGCCTGCATTTGTGCTTGTTGAGATTCTTGTTAGGGATTAGTTATGTGGACTTGATACAGTCCCTCCCTGTTAGTGTATCAAGTTCACATAACTAATACTTTGCTAGAATTGGAACCAGCACATGAGCAAGCAGGCAGAAGAGTCAACAGAGTGGTCACAAGCACAAAGGTGAATAAGGTCATTGATGACCAGCACACGAGCAAGCGGGCAGAAGAGTCAACAGAGTGGTCACAAGCACAAAGGTGAATAAGGTCATTAATGACCCGCACATGAGCAAGCAGGCAGAAGAGTCAACAGAGCAGTCACAATCACAAAGGTGAATAAGGTCATTAATGACCAGCACATATGCAAGTGGGCAGAAGAGTAAACTGAGTGGTCACCTGCACAAAGGTGAATAAGGTCATTAACAACCAGCACATGAGCAAGCAGGCAGAAGAGTCAACAGAGTGGTCACAAGCACAAAGGGGAATAAGGTCATCAATGACCAGCACATGAGCAAGCAGGCATAAGTCAACAGTGGTCACAAGCACAAGGTGAATAAGGTCATTAATGACCAGCACATGAGCAAGCAGGCATAAGAGTCAACAGAGCGGTAACAAGCACAAAGGTGAATAAGGTCATTAATGACCAGCACATGAGCAAGCAGGCAGAAGAGTTAACAGAGTGGTCACAAGCACAAAGGTGAATAAGGTCATTAATGACCAGCACATGAGCAAGCAGGCAGGAGAGTCAACAGAGTGGTCACAAGCACAAAGGTGAATAAGGTCATTAATGACCAGCACATGAGCAAGCAGGCAGAAGTCAACAGAGTGGTCACAAGCACAAGGTGAATAAGGTCATTAATGACCAGCACATGAGCAAGCAGGCAGAAGAGTCGACAGAGTGGTCACAAGCACTAGGGGTAAATATGGATATTCATGTAGTTAGAACGGCTAATCACCAGCTGTTATTACTTTGTTTCATTGATTGTAAGTAACACTGGATGTATTATTCGTTTGTGTCACTGGTCATAATACCAGATATGTTAGTCCTTTCTGTCCCTGGTCATAACACCGGATATGTTATTCCTTTGTTACTGGTGGTAACACCGAATATGTTATTCCTTTGTTACTGGTCATAACACCGGATATGTTGTTCCTTTGTTACTGGTTGTAACACCGGATATGTCTCTCTCTTGTGTCACTGATCGTGGCAATTGATATGGTATTTCTTTGTGTCACTGGTCTTGATAAATGATGAATTATTCCTTGGTCTCACTGGTCGAAACGCTGGATATTTTATTTCTTTGTGTCACTGCTTGTACCACCTGATATGTTGGCTGTTCTTTGGTGTTACTCGTAACTCGGGGCATCTTATTCCTTTGGGTCAATGGACATAACACCGGACGTCATTTCTTTGCATCCATGGTCATAAGTAGGTTAGGTTATTCCTTTATATAACTGGCTGTAACACCGAATATGTTTGCTACCGTATTCTTTCATGTATCTGATCATAACACATCAGGTGCTAAGCTCCTCATGTTAAGCTCTGTTGACCCTACATTAGTCTCGTTACGGTGGTCTCCTAACCTTCCTTTCCCCTGCTTGTCTCCTCACCCGACAGTCGTTGTTTACAGCTCCACGCGTGACACGGTCTTTGTCCGAGCGTCGCGCCACACTCCACTGCGGTCGGCGGTAATCTCTCCGATGTTATCACCGGCTATTATTCCTCACTATTGCCGATGATCCAATGATAGGTCCGGTTATCTGGAGTGAGGCCAGATAACATGTGCTGTTCACTAGTTTCATTTTCTCGATCAAGTGCCGCTGGTGTTCTTTTTTTTTTCGTGCACTGATGTGGGTAGTATAAGTGTGGCTGGCGCCTTAGCAGTTGAATGCTTCTCAGTGACTGCCCGTGATGGTGTCAAGTCGTGTTAGTGTTGACTTATTTGACATTGGATGTTGACCATCAGAGGGTATTCCATGTTTTTACAATAGCAGACTGAACGAAGAGCCGTGGCAGCATGTCCCAGTTTAGTGGTATGGAGCGGCGTTTCCTGAAGCACTCAATCGTCCCTCTTTCGAGCACGCCCCTCATGCGGCCCATTCCGCCTCCCCTCCGGCCGGTGGTGTCGTACCACCATCCCCACCACACCAGCCGCTACCAACATCATCACCAGCGCACCAACTACAGGTTCACGGTCTCTTGCCTTGTATATATTTTCGAGTTGATGTCGTGTCAGTCTTTAATTATTGGCCGGCCGTGCCGCCCCAGCATCCTAGCCCAGGTGTTGCTTTCTAAAGGCCTGCAATGACGCAGCCATGCCGTATTTGCGACTGGACTTGTTTTGTTGGTGTTTCAAGTTTTGTGTTTATTTGGTGAGGTTTCCACTCTTACCAGCTGAGAGACACGCGGTTCGTGTCCGACGGGTCCTATTAAGTTCCTGTGTAACTAGCAGAGTATCGCGGTTCGCGTCCGGCGAGTCCCAATAAGTTCCTGTGTCACTAACAGAGTATCGCGGTTCGCGTCCGACGAGGCTTAATAAGTTTCTGTGTCACTAGCAGATTATCGCGGTTCGCGTCCGATGAGTCCTAATAAGTCCCTGTGTCACTAGCAGAGTATTGCTGGTTTTGTGTCCCACGAGTCCTAATAAATCCCTATGTTCCTAGCATAGGGTTCCAGGTCATGTCCAACAATTCCTATTGGTCCCGTGTCCTCAACAAGGCATCACATGTCCGACGTGTCCCTTTTTAGTCCTTGTGTCCCCAGCAAAGCATTACGGTCCATGTCTGATGTCCTTATTAGTTCCAGTGTCCTCATAAAAGCGTTACTGTCCGTGTCCAATGTTCTTATTAGTCGTCCCTGTGTCCCCATAAAAGCGTTACTGTCCATGTCCAATGTCCTTATTAGTCCCTGTGTTACCATAAAAGCGTTACAGTCTGTGTCCAATGCCCTTACTAGTTCCTGTGTCCCCATAAAAGCATTAGGGTCCGTGTCCAATGTCCTTGTTAGTCCCTATCAGAGCGTTACAGTCCGTGTCCAATGTCCTTATTAGTCCCTGTGTCCCCATAAAAGCATTACGGTCCATGTCCAATGTCTTTATTAGTCTCTGTGTCCCCATCAAAGCGTTACAGTCCACGTCCAATGTCCTTGTTAGTCCCTGTGTCCCCATCAAAGCGTCACAGTCCGCGTCCAATGTCCTTATTAGTCCCTGTATCCCCATCAAAGCATCACAGTCCGTGTCCAATGTCCTTATTAGTCCCTGTGTCCCCATCAAAGCATCACAGTCTGTGTCCAATGTCCTTATTAGTCCTTGTGTCCCCATAAAAGCGTTACAGACTGTGTCTGATGTCCTTATTAGTCCCTGTGTCCCCATCTAAGCATTACGGTCCGTGTTTGATGTCCTAATTAGTCCTTGTGTCCCCATCAGCGCGTTACGGTCTGTGTCCAATGTCCTTATTAGTCCTTGTGCCCCCATCAAAGCATTACAGTCTGTGTTCAATGTGCTCATTAGTCCCTATGTCCCCATCAAAGCGTTACAGTCCGTGTATAATGACCTTATTAGTCCCTGTGTCCCCATCAAAATGTTATGATTTGTGTTCAATATCCTTATTAGTACCCCTGTCCCCATCAAAGTGTTACGGTCTGTGTCCAATGTCCTCATTAGTCCCTGTGTTTCCAGCAAAGCGTTACAGTCTATGTTCAATGACCTTTATTTGTCCCCGTGTCCCCATCAAAGTATCCCGATTTGTGTCTGATTTGTCCTAATAAGTCCATTTGTCCCCCAGCAAAGTGTCGCGGTCTGTGTCCGACGTGTCCTACCTGCCTGGCAAGGCCTCGATGCTCATCAACAGAAAGATAGACAAGCTAGACGAGAAGCGCAGGCAGCAGATGAACAAACACAAGAACAACAACATTGTGAAGTCTATCTTCAGGAAGTCTTCAACGCTGAAAGCAGGTACTCACTTATTAGCAAAGACTAAGTTTGTAGATGTTGAAGCACTGTATTTTGCTATTCAATTTTTTTGTGGGGGGGGGATTTTTTTTTGGCTTATATAGCAGGTTTCTATGTAGCTGCCACCTGATAGTTTTTCTTTTACCCGCGGAGTTTATGGTCTGGTCTTTGACCATTTAAAATACCACTAGGGGTCATCTAGGCCCGAACCTACAACCTCCAGCTTTCAATAGAAATCTGTTGTGTGAGGAGGGGCCGCTACGCTATACACTCGGCCACCGAGCTGGTTGAATAAAATAATCTGACGATAAGCAAAATAGAATCCCTAACAGGCTACTTACCCAATACAAGATAGTGTCATTAGTAGCAACTATATTTCCCCTTCAATCAATCATATAGAAATTTTGGAGAAGAATTTCCCATGGCATTTTTGGACAGAACTGACCAACGAGTAAAGGAACGTGGCGCTTCTTGATCAAAAGGGCAACCTATTAGGGTTGAGCATGTCCCAGTGGTACACGTTACACGTCTTTGTCAATCACCCACATCACCGGTCTTGAGGAGTGCTGGCCACGAATAATGCAACTGCAATTAGTTTTTCGCCACCATTACCACTTCCTTGTGGTCTGTTTGTAGAGTTACCTTAAATATTATCACCATGAGAGATAACATTATTTTTTAAAATCTGTAATTATGACATTGCTCTTTGAGTCATTTCAGTTAAGGCCTCTCTCTATCAAGGTGCACACTGACTGGGGCAATACTTTTCATGCCTCTCTCAGGACGCGATGCGGAGTGGAACGCCACCGACACGGCTACGGCCACCACTGCTAGTCAGGAGCTGGACGCCTTCCTTAAGGTTGGGAAACGGTGCTGCAATAGTAATTCTGGTCTCTCTAACTTAATTCAAGGTGGGGCACTCCACAGTAAGCCTCAGGAAGATCGTCAAGGAAACAACGTGATGCAGTTGATACGTACTAATATTTGTTTAACCTCATAAATAGTAGCTTTTACAACACAAACGACTTGAGAAAATTATTGCATGAGGGAGTTTACAACCTAGAATAATTTGGGGAAGATAGTTAAATTGCTACCAGTAAATGTAAACACACGTCAGTGAAAATATTCATCTCGTCAGCCAGCCCCTGCTATTGGTGGAAGATAGAAACCTGTGTCTAGCACTAATAAACATGCATTGTTATTCTCACAAAGTTTAGGAGAGAAAGGCACTTACAATTTTTTCAAAAGCAATTTGTTAGTGCATGAATACATTCATTTCCCAACAAGATTTTTCTTATGACGTCACATTGGACAGACCATTCTACTTCGATAAGCTGGACCGACCTATAATTGGTGTATTATTTGTACCGGCCTCATCTCTCCCCACTCTCGTTAGACCCTAAGCAAGGAGGGAGGGGGCGCGATTCGTAAGCAGGTGAGCGTGTTTGTCGACCGCCTACGCCGCGGCGTGCAGTCGCAGAGTCTTGAAGACACCGCCGACCAGCTGCAGGAGCTGTACAACACCATCCACAACATGGTCACCACGCATCCCGCCTTTGCTGGTGAGAGGGTCATGTGCCGGGCTTGTGTTAAGTGCGGTCGTAATAACCTTGGAGTTGAGTAGCTGTTAGACCATTCTAGTGCTTTCACTCGTCCTCTACTCAGATTAATTGATTTATTTTGTTCAGACCTGAGCAATAGTTTTTCTGTGTGGAGCTTGCCAATTTTGTTTATTGATAATTTTACATCTCCCAGCTCCAGGGGGAGACTTTCTTTTTGTAACTGAAAATGTATTGTTGAGTACAACTATGATGAGCGGGGGGAGGAGAGGCACACGCCTCTCCGAACCCTATTGTAGGGTCGCTGAACGTGCGTGGTTGTAGTACGAATAATGTAAAGAGGTGGGAGATTGGTGAGATGTTTGTGAGGAGGAAGTTTGATGTGTTGGCGCTGAGTGGTGAGATGTTTGTGAGGAGGAAGTTTGATGTGTTGGCGCTGAGTGAGACGAAGTTGAAAGGTAAGGGCGAATGTGAGTTTGGTGTGGTAAGTAGAAGAAAGTCTGGTGTGGAGGAAGGTAGGGCACGAGAAAGTGTGGTCTTGATATTGAGTGATCGGTTGGCAAGTAGCGCTACCAAATAGAAGAAGGCATCCTGAAGACTGATGTGGGTGAAAGGTAAGTTAGGCGTAGAAAGATGGGGGCATTTGTGAGTGCTTACGGACCTGGCAGCGAGAGGAGTGAAGAGGAGAGGGAGCAATTCTGGACTGACCTGAGTGAGTGTATTGAGAGTTTTGGAGGTAATTTCAATGTAGTTGTACTGGGTGACCTTAATGGGAGAGTTGGAGATGTAGTGGTGGAGAATGTGATAGGAAGGTATGGCGTTCCCGGTAGAAATGACAGTGAAGAAAACCTGATAGGTCTGTGTATGGAGC
>SDVV010021156.1:0-13183 GCA_016164225.1 Gammarus roeselii | reverse complement strand
TTAGGCGTGCGAGCCTGCTTTAATCAATGATCGTCGAGCCCTACGGGGGAGCCTATTATGACTCGCGTTGAGGCTCTGGTGGAAATGAGGATCAAATCAAAATCCTATAAATTTGTTTTCTTGATTTATTTTTTATTGTCGTAAATTTTTTGTTCATTAATCTCGTACGTCACACTTGGGTAGTTTAGGACAACACTACACTAGCAAGCTTCATTCATCTCCATAGCTAAAATTAATTCAACGCTATCCTGAATATCACTCTTCCTTTCTTTCACTTTCCTCGCTGCCGCATACCTGTGCTCGTGCTCCGTTTAGTGCCTATCAAATCGATTTCCTTCTCCAGATACCCCATGGTGGTATGAAGGCTGCTCGTACGCCACTCAAACTTGTGCTCACACCGGCTCACGACACGTAACATCCTCAGCGGGCGATTCCCGTAGGCAGTACTGCACTCACTACACCAATTAAATATCTTGGTAGATAATTTCGTCCAAATCCACCTCCATGTGAACATTCAAAGTATTTGATATTGTATTTAAGTACTTATTTACTGTCGATAGCTCTCTCACCTGAAGGTCACCGGCTTCGTGTGCCTGATCTGACACGCGTTCAAGCTCTGATTCTTTTATCGTGTAGAATTATTTTTCGTGTTAAGGGGTCACAGGATTCCTATCTACCGGAGCACTCGATTTTTTGTGTATCTTTTCGTCCCTTGATTTTTTTATGAATGGGTATGAATTAATCAGCTATCAATTATTGTTTTATATTTTGGCTAATATTTAGAATTGGCTTAACAATGGTGCTTTAAAAATGATCTGTTTACCGGATTGCTTCTTGCTACGGTTAAATTAATCCTCTGATTAGAAATTGCATGTAACATAAGACGGCTTCATTTCGCTGAATGCTCTGCCTCATTTTTTGATGTGTGAGACTTACTCTCAAATAATGAACGCAGATCTGAGAGGTCTTTTGAGCTGACATGATGAACAGCTGCTATTTTTATCGTCAATCGTATCCGTGATACCTGATAACCAAATGTCTACATTAGATTAGAGTGTCAAGGCTTCCTAGTGCACTGACGTCGAAGTCCTTCTGGCACCGAAATGTCTACTGCTGTAAGTAGGTGATAAAAAACTAGCTGACATCAATTTGAGATATCCTGGCGCAATCCCACCTTTGATGTCTTTCATGTTACTATTTCGTATGTTCAGCATTTCCCTAATCCTAACAAACTAATAAACTCAATGTTACACATTATGCTCATAGTATTTTAGCTCGTATGAACTAAATCAAAGTTGATCATTGTAATCAAGAAAGTCTTTAATTCCTAGGGATCAGCCAGTGATGAGCTCGCAGCTGTTTCGCTTGAGGGTGGACGTGCTCCACAGCTAACCATTACAGTGCATATATTATTACCAGTAAATGCACTCCTGAATACATATGTCCCCTCATACAATCAGTGTGACCATTACTTTATTATATTGTTTGGGACAAAGTTGAAGAATTGTTCATGCTAAATATCATAGTTATCTGGATACGACTTTTCATGTTTCCATTTGCTTCCAGTTGTGTGTTTGAATTTAAGAACCATTATAGTTGTAAATCCACGAGTTTCCTTAGTTATAATCGCCATAGCGTGTTACTCTCTACCTCCAACCTCTCCTTTCTCTCTTGCACAATTCAGACACGTTAGCAAATTGTCTCAATAGTAGATTATTTGACATTCAGTGCTAGAAGTACATTGACTTGGCCGCACAAGGTATTCATGTCACTCTAATTTGATATATTCCTCTCCAGGCGTAGGTCTTGCTGTCATCCGAACATTTCCATAACACTACTTTCAAGAGTTTATGTTACCAATCTTGACTGCACACTTTATCCTCTACTCTCATTCCCAAACAGACAGAGGTCTGGCTCCCCTCAGTACATATCCGGGTCTAAGGAGCCCCTTCGCCTGCTCCTGACGGTCGCCAACTACGGGGAGGACGCCTACCTTTCGCGGGCCCTGGTGTACCCCAGCATCTCTGGTGCCAGGTGAGAGGAGTGCGAGGATACTGGGTAGAGGTTGTCGGGGGCGACTTGACGACATTGTTGGTAGTGTGTCAGGTTTTAAATCAGTGGGGTGAAGTGACTAGGCAGGGTTGACGCTAGATGGATGTTGGCCTCACTTTGATTTAATGTAAACCCATCGTCCATTAAACAGACTGAAGTTTGGAACAATTTATTTTTTACAGATCAATTTTTCCTCATAAACCAACCCCACGATAGCTCCCTGTCATTTCAACCTACTACTGTAGCTATATGTATGTGAACGAAGTATTTCTATTTTCTCCCAGTTTTTCCCAAATTTGCATATTGTTTTCTCAAGAGCCGATCCACTCGGAAGAACTTTGGGGCCTGTGAGGGAAACTTTTTGCAACGTGGACGCTTCCGATTGGTTGTTCCAAACTCAAAACTAAATAGGAGGCTGCCCCTTGTCAAAACGTTTTCATCGCTAGCATCGATTCTCTATCCTATGAATCGACTCTGAAACTGTTACGTTCCTTTCCCTTTCCAGGTTCACCAAATTTGAGGTGGTCGAGTCTCCAGAAGAGGTGACCCCGGTGTGCACGGCAGCCTTCCTGGGCAAGAAGAGGGGTGGGGAAGCACCTCTAGAGAGGGTGAGGTTCACAATTCCTAGTTTTAGATTAAGGGTGTGTTATCGTCAGCAAATCATCATGTGAAGGTCAGCAGACTATGTTACACCCTCGATATCTAATTGCGTTGTTATGATGTACCAATCACTCTAATCTATGCTGTACCGGACCTCTATTGATGTATTTTCCGATGTCGTGGATGTTGGGAACTACAAAACTAAATTTTCAATTATGGGTTAGCTACATTCTGATTGATTTTATTTTTTTATCGGTTGAGTGGTACTTGATAAGAGGAACTTCACTGCTAGATCTTAGATGAACACGATACAATAATATCTAATAATGCCAGCATGGTCTCTGAAACTGGCTTGGCAAACTGGTCACTCTAATCTCATCTAATAACACTGGTCACTCATCTAATCTAATCAATCTACGTAGTTTGCAAAATCTGTCTTGCTTTTGTCATAGATCTATCTTGATTTATCTGGTTAGTAAGTAATATCTTGGTTTCTTTTCCAGTTGGTCCTTCTTAACTTATCTAGTTGACGTGTGAAATCTATCTTCCTTTTCCCGTAGATATCCTGCGACATCGGCAACCCGTTTCCTTCCCGCGGTAGGTTGGAGCTGTCCCTACTGTTTCAGCCCAACCCCGACACTCTGGTAGCCTCTACTCTCGAGTTCAGTGCCAGCGTTAACTCGAGTAACGAGGAAGTGAGCTTCAAGAGAGCAGACAACCTCGCGACCCTGGTGCTCCCCATCACTACCCAAGCCGTTATAAACATCAGAGGGTGAGTAACTTGAGGTTGTGAGTGGAAGATTTGTTCTAAAATTCGTTGAAACTTTACGCTTAGCTTTCTCTCCGTGAATTACATATAAAGATTATTTTTCGAAGTTGTGTTAATGCCTTCTGCAAAGTTTTTGTCATTTCACGTGTTATGCATTTTTTTATGAATTATCTCTTTTGATCACGGAGATTTCATTGCATTATCAGTAGGTCGGAAGATAAGTGTGCATAGTTTATTTGCTAAGATAAATAAAGAAACAGGCTTATTTTAGATCTGCAGCGTCAACCTTTTTGCTTATGCTTTTCAATGTTCAAAGCTGATTTTACACTTCCCGCATCACATCATGGCTTCAACCAAACCGAGTTAGATGCGAATCTTTTCTTTCAGCATCTCTTGGCCAGATGACGTCCTTGTCTACAACAAAACCTTCTACAGCGGAGACGAAACCTCTTCAAAGTCAAGAGAATCTACGGATCGACGTAGGATATACCACGAGAGGGACATCGGTCCGTCTGTCTCGCATGTCTACGAAGTAACCAACCGCGGGCCTTCTATCCTGAGGAGAGCTCAGATCCTTCTGTTGTGGCCCAGTAGGACCCTTCGAGAGGAACCGTTGCTTTACCTCACCAGGTCGCCCAGTGTTGAACCTCAGCTGACCTGCCTACCCATGGAAGACCTCAATCACTTAGATCTTCAGGTGAATAGATAAACAATTGGAGATCATCGTAGCTCTCGGGTAATATGCCAGGATTGTACAATTGTTGGACCTTGCATTTCTTTTCCTATCTTGAACTAATTTGTGGAGGAATATTCGGGGCATTTGCACAAGTGATCTTCTTTAGATATTATATCTAAATGCTTCATGAAGGGAGAGTAGTTGATGATATTTGTCCCAAGTGATCTTGTATTCGAGCGTTCCAAAGTTATTTTTACTATTTTCTTCAAGCTAAAATGGATTTTTCTTTCCAGATGAGTGAAACTCCCATCGTTCTGCCATCCACCTCGGCCATAACCAAACAGATGGACGCACAGCCCCGGCTGAAACGGTCACCCCACTATGAAGGATGGGACCAAATCAAAAACGTCCTCAACAGTGAATCATACACCGACAAATTTTCCACTGACAAGGCACCGAGCCCATACAACCCTTATGACTCGGCAGATTTTGATGAACTCTTCAACGGGGAGGTTGAGGGCACCACAAGCACCAACGATGTTCAAGTTGACCTCAACTTAAAATCCAACTCTACATTCCAACCAGACAAGCTACCCCAACGGACGTCAATTCATCCTGACCATCACCTTGTAGATTCCCTCCCCTACGTGGACAACCCAATTCAGGGCGTTCAGGTTCAAAAATCTGATGGGTTTTCAGAGCAATTCTCAGCTGAAATCAGACCTCAGTTTTCTGGGAAAGGATCTTTTGGGCCACAAGGATCTTACGACTCGTTACTAACCTCGACCTACTTCCATGGCTCCAATCACGGTGTCAGAGATCGCAGAGACTCTCCTCACTCGGAGTCCGAGGCACTATCCTGCGGGGCTAGCAACTGCTCGCGTTTGGTGTGCGTCGTCCGGAACCTGGAAGCCGGGCAACATATCGTCGTCAGAGTACAGGCCAGACTGTGGGTCGACACTATTGAAAAGGTAACAATCGAATGGGCACCATAACACTATTCCATTGTCTGGGTACAGTGCCAGGATGCTGTGGGTTGTTGTTAGTGCTTAGCCCCAGTTCCTCGTGTGGTGAAGGAGCCACGACCGGCGCACTGCTCAAGAGTCCGAAGCATTCCAATGCGTTAAAGTACCATGTTTGTTATCGTATTATGGTGTTGCGAGTCCCTTTCTTTTAACTTTCCGACCCTGAATCGCACACTGTGTCACCATGACTGAGTTGAGTCAAATATCCAGACCAGACGCCTGATGGTTGGCTGAAAAAACTTGAAACCGAACTGAATGAAAAACATGCAAATCCGTTTACCATCCCTACCCTTTTACATTTCAGCTTGGAATGAGCGAAGTAACCATCTCCTCCCGCTTGGTCGTCCGAACGTTACCACCTTCCTCAGCCCCCGACATTGCCAACCAAACCAATGATGATTCAATCCAGCTTCCTGATTGGGCGGTGGTACAGCCAATGGGCGGGCTTGAAGGTGACGGCGGGAGAGTGCAGGTTTGGAGCGGTTCAGTCAGTTCTGTGGTGCGGGCGGGTATGGAGCCGGTCAGCAACTCCCTCGAGTGGATCATCATTCTAGGCAGCGTGTTGGCGGGACTCTTCCTCCTGGCGATACTCATCCTAATATTGTGGGCGGTGAGTAAACGGAGGTATTGGTGATTTTATCTGAGCAAAAGTAACGGCAATTTTATTACCAAATTCACTCGCAAAGAGGGAGAGGATAGTGACGCCGTAGCTCTCTCTCACTTTGAGAGAATGAATGAAAGGAGATGAGTGAAAATGGTTATGAAAGCAGATGTGAGTGTAGCATACACTTGAAGACATACCGAGGTATGGATGGATGCCGTAAAGAGTGAGTTGGCAGACAGAGCAGTCAGTGTTGGGGATGTGAAACACTTGCTTTAGATAGGCGTGAGTGAAGAATGATAGTGTATGGATGAGTTTGACGCGACCCTGAAGTAATGTCCGCCCTTGGCTAGCTTGACGAGGAATGAGGGTTGGGAAGGGCTCGGTAAATATGATGCAGCAGAGTTAACTAGAAAAGTGTCTGGCCCTGGTACGGCCACTGATCTTCGACTTAACTTTTTTACCCGAAGTGTGTGCATAGGCCTCTTGCCGGACCATTTAGGGCTATTGCACGAGTGATGTGTGAGGAGCTTCTTGCCATCAGTCACTCCTCTTCTTGGGGAAGCGACCTTGTGTGGTATTTGTACGCTTTTAATAGTGATATCTACCTCTGGATGGAGGAGATAATTTTCAACTCTTCGATTTGAACAATATTTTGTTGAAATTGTGACAATGAATAAAGGTTGTCAACTAATATGTTGAGAATTGATTGTACCTCGCAGAATCCATCCGATTTACATCCTATTATTCTTCGATTTCAGCTCGGATTCTTTAAGCGAAGAAGAGCCCCCCAAGACGCTGCCGAGAGTGAGCCTCTACGAACCAACGGCTTCTATCCGACCACCAGCCGCACATAGGGGGCCGATCTAGTCCCAGCCAGCCGGACGTTGGGGCTAGATCAAACACCACCTAGCCGGACATTAAATCTAGATGAATCTCAATCTCCACCCCGCCGAACGTTGGGACTAGATGAGCCTTCACCCAGTCGAACATTCGGACTAGATGAATCGCCCTTCTAACTGGATGAATCTCCTCCCAGCCGTCTTTCGGGATTAAATAAATCTCCACCCAGCCATTTGTTGTGATTAAATAAATCTCCTCCCAGCCGTCTATTGGGACTAAATAAATCTCCCAGCCGTCTATTGGGACTTAATGAACGAACCTCAACCCAGCCGTCTGTTGGGACTAAATGAATCTCCACCCTGCGGTATGTTGAGCTAGTATGAATCTCTATCCAAATGAATCAGTGTAAAAATTCCCTGCTCTAGTGTTGAAGTTTCATAAGGCTGCTCACGATAAGCGTTAGAGTTCATGCAAGCGCGCGGCCACATTCAATTGGCGGAAAGCTGTCAGTCCGAAATGGCGAGAACATACGTTTTTTCATGTGCGGCAGCCTCAACTTGTTTCTCCTGTTACGATCGCAACCAGACCACAAACCGGGGCGAAATATAAACGTCCGTTTTTGAATTTTTGTCTGCGAACGAGGATTCCAACACTATCGGATCTGCTATTCCTAACCGAGGATGTGCTTTGGACCCCACAAAACTGTTGCAACAACGCCGTGGAATGACAAAAAATCTTCTAACATCATTTGGTGCTTGTTTGGAGTCAACTGTGAATCGTATTCACGACAACCGCTTGTGAAGACTGTCAATACTATTAAATTAGAAATGAAATACTTGTTTTTTGTGTCTTGCAACTGTCGTGGTTAGTGCGGTGGCGCATTGTCAACTTCGTGAAAATATAGTACATTAGGCACACGTGTGGCCCACACGCGTAATAAATGCATGGTAACGGGCATTAACGCACAACTGTTAAGTCTACGATTCAACGCTAACTTGAGGTTGTTGTAAAATGTACTCTATTGTATGATTTTTGCGTAAACTTGGTGTGGAACTGAACTGGTCAAAGTTGTCTCCTCTGTTAGTTTCTTATCTCTCGCATACCCATATGCTTCTTAACTAATTCCAGATGTTATATGAAAATATCATATTGTTAATATTATTGCTTGAGATGTAATGATCGTTGACAATTTTTATTTGGACGCACAGTTATGACGCCAATTGAATCTTGTTATTTATGCGTTGGTGTAAGAAATGTTGCAAGGAATCGTTAATTATTTTTTCCTGAACAACGCGTTTGAGCGTCTGTGTGACTGTGCCGTGATCTTTTTCGCGGCTCCTAGCCAAGGTCACATAAAGGTACAGGCCTGAGCAGTTCTCTTATGACGCCACATTAGTGAGTGAAAGCCACCAAACAGGAATAGAGAAAACATGTTCTCACTAACAACGTCACATCGCCCCAGAGATGCCGAGGCCTGCATCAATAGGGGACCTTGCCGTAGCTCATTTTGAATGGCGCCTGCCATTCCAAATTAAAATAGGTATAAATGTAGATATATGCAACATAGTTATAGAGTAAAAATATGCGAACGATTGATGTTCGTGACGGTGACCCTGCTACATCACCTCTTGATGTTCATGACGGTGACCCTGTTACATCACCTCTTGATGTTCATGACGGTGACCCTGTTACATCACCTCTTGATGTTCATGACGGTGATCCTGTTACATCACCTCTTGATGTTCATGACGGTGACTCTGTTACATCACCTCTTGACGTTCATTGATGTTCACGACGGTGACCCTGCTACATCACCTCTTGACGTTTGTGACGGTGACCCTGCTTCATCACCTCTTGATGTTTGTGACGGTGACCCTGCTACATCACCTCTTGATGTTCGTGACGGTGATCCTGCTACATCACCTCTTGATGTTCGTGACGGTGATCCTGCTACATCACCTCTTGATGTTCGTGACGGTGATCCTGCTACATCACCTCTTGATGTTCATGACCGTGACCCTGCTGCATCACCTCATGATGTTCATTGATGTTCGTGACGGTGACCCTGCTACCTCACCTCTTGATGTTCGTGACGGTGATCCTGCTGCATCACATCTTGACGTTTATTGACGTTCGTAACGATGACCCTGCTAGATCACCTCCTGACGTTATGTTCGTGACGGTGACCCTTTACGGACTGCGTGCTCGGTGGAACAGTGTCGAATATCTCACCAATGCCATATTTTAAGTATACGCCATTTACGTGACTCTGTGTGAGAAAAGCTCAGCATTTCTATGTAAGAGGACTTTATCAATACATTCAATTAATAACGGGTTTAAAGATAGATATATTTGTGTGTTTTACGATGTTTCAGAAGCCTCATATGAGTTCTATCACGCAACTTATTCCATCGAGATCTTTATCGAGTTTTTTCGTTTCTGACAGTTCGACAAGGTGGTTAATATAACACCATCCATTTGGATCACTCTGTACTGCATACACGTAGCGGATTGTTCGCAGCGACGTTTTGCATGAGGTGTAAAATTGTTTTGTAGTCATGTCCATTGGAGGATTAAAATGTATGAATTGCATCGAATAATTTGAAGCCCATCATCATGAGCCGCTCCTTTATCATGTATTTTATGGGAGGAATTCGCGTTTGTTCACATCCGGCTTATTAACTGCCACTGAGAGCCCCCTAGATAGTACAGGCTGGTCCCTAGTTTGTGCTGGGACCTTAAACCGCACGTTTGCTTGCATTGCCTTTGATACTTTAAATTTAAAGTAGTTTAAAATCGGTAAAGAGGCCTTCAAAAGTAAGCTCCCTGGCCTCTGGCACGAACCAAGGGGTTAACCAGCGCCACCTCAGCTGAAGACGACCGCATCGACGAGTTAACCAGGAAATCAGGAATCTACTAAGTCTAGCGACCGACCTCTCTGAGCAGGAAGCAGAAGTTTTCGCCGCAAAACCTAGCACAATCGACGACTGTCTAACGAGGCTCGAGAGCCATGTCAAGGCCATTTTCCTCCACATCCACGAACTCGTAAAGAACCAACAAACTACAAAACCCGCAACTTTCGCAAGTACCTCTACCTCCGACGACAACTTCGACGCCTCTTCACCCCACAAAAACCCCAACCGAGCTCCGAGAATTGCAAATAAGAAGCAATACACGCCATTTAATAAACACAAATTGTTCAACAATAGTCATGCCTTTCCCGAACACTTGAATGCCTACGACAGACCAGATATTTGTCCTTACACTCTGCGAAAAGAGCTGGGCTATTTCACTGGCCGACCAGTCCTGAGCGCCGCTGCCAGCGGCGACGAAGGCTTTGCCATCAGAGTAGCTACAAAACTTCAAAGTGACACAATTCTCTCCAAAACTAGACTCATTGAAATTCCATGCAAAATAGTGCCACACCCGACTTTCTCTACAAGTTCAGGTTTGATCTACGTTGAAAATATCCCGAAGGATGAAATCGAGGAATACATCACTGGACTCGTTCAATATTAAGACTGCGTTGTCGAAGCCAAAATCGCACCAAAGATCACACCAAGAAGAGAGACCACCATAGCCCAAATACTAAAATTCAACTGCCCTACTCCACCTAAATATCTAGACATTCCCTTCTGCGCCACCAGAATCAAGGTCACACCATTTGAGAGACGTCCGATGCAATGTTATAAATTTCAGAAAAACGGACACACGAGTGGAAATTGTAATGGTAAGCAAAGAAGCTCATACTGCTCTCAAGACTACCATGACAAACTGGAAAATCCCCAGTCGTGCCAATCCGAAGATCAGCACTGTTTTTACTACAAAGTAAACGGACACCCTGCCGGACATAAAGATTGCCCAGAAGAGGAGACAGAGAGAGCGATCCTCCAATACCAGATAGATCACGGGGTGGGGCGACGAGAGGCTGTAGTCTCGATGCGCTCTTCCATGAATGACTCTCCTACCTAGGAGAAAAGATTGGCACCATTCCCCACCCACTTCCTCATAACGTTTGAAGAATGTGGTGCAAACAAAGTTGCCTTTTCAACTAATTCATTTATGATGAAGTCACTTACCCAACAACTTGGAGGAAAACCAAAAGAAATTCAACGACAGGGAAAGAAATATCTGGCCTACGTCGTAGAACCTATTCAAAGTAACGCTATACAAAAGATTACCCACAAACAAACTCAAAGTTACTGTTGAAATACATCCGTCCTTCAACGATACCAAACGAATTATATACACCTTCCGTTACACACCTACAACCGACGTCAGTGCTCTTGCTGAAGGTCTGGCTGAGGATTACGGAGTTACCAAAGTCCGTCATGCAACATGGATAAAATCACGTAACGCAATTTCTACTGCACACCAAATTACCTTCCCAGTACACGACGCACCGGAATTCATAGTAATCCCGGGTGAACAAGGAAGAACCAAAACCTACTCAGCTGCAACGTGGCCCCCAATGTGCAAATATGGCTTTAATACGGCCACGTCATCGCATACTGCCAGTCACATGCACCCCAACGTTGTAAGAAGTGCCCTGGCGAGTACGACAGAAAAGACTGCACAGCCCGCCACACCGAATGCTACCGCTGCTCACGCTTCGATTAGGCAGTCGATCGCGACTGCCAAGTATACGTGGACCAAAAAGAAATAACATCACACTACACGAACGCAGAATTACACGGAAACAAGCCATCCAAATCTGGGAAGACGATAACCCAAATTGCCTAAATTATGCCAAAGCAGTCAAATCGTCAATTCAACCAAACTACCCCAACGATATCCACACATCGTCAGGACAACATCGTAACAAGACTGCAGCACTCCTACCCGGCTGCAGTGCTTCCTCACTCAGCCCAGCGACCGCCCCTGCACTAGAGATGCACAGTCCTAGAAAATATTCCTGCGGTGCTCAGGAGGACGCCGAGATGGATACACCCCCCGCAGTTGACCACGCAGCAAGACTCACCACTATAAAAACGAAAAAAACAGATGAAGAAGCCTCTGATGCTTAGGCGCCACCGAGTAAAAAGATCAGTAACAACCCGCAAATAACGGCTCACCGGAATAAGAATCCAGAACTACCTCCTCCTGTCCCAAACGCGGCTCCATTCGTGGAAAACCACTGCGAGAGATACGACCCCCCGTTAACGAACCCGACTCTCGAACATGCCACCAGCGAGAACGATCACGGCCTCGACGACAGCGCTTATAAAAACTATCTCGACAAACTCATACACGAGACCCCTGAACAACCAGTCATCTCACCTGGCCCAAATAGCTCACAGTCTACACAACCACCCATGCAGATCAAAAAGGCTACCACAGAAGAAGAGCGCACTCGCTCCCGAAACAAACACAAAGAGCCCAAACTCTCGTCCTCTCACAAGAGCGCTCAGACCGCCCTACGGGGGAGTCTACATTAACTTCGCGTTGGGACTCCGGTGGAACATGGAAGCAAATAATAAATAAATTAGAGCACTCGCAGCCGCTACCGCAGCAATCACAGCAGACCGCCTCCTACCAAAGGCGGACTCTCCCGGGAACACTCCCGACCCGGAACCCCTGGGCATACTCGAAAACGCAAACCCCACGAAAGCTCCCGCAAATCACGCGACCACTCCAGATCATCAAGGTCTGAGTGTGAACAGCCTTCAAAATGAACACCAAAATACCTCAGTGGAACTGCCAGGTACTCCGAAACAAGAAAGACGAATTACTATCCTTAATCGCCACCCATAAACCTTAGGTGATAGGCCTCCAAGAGACCGAACTCCGTGAGACCGCCACCTTGAGAATCCCCCAATATATCATACACCGCCGCGAAGGCCACACCAACGGGACTGCTCACGGCGGAGTGGCACTTATGATACACCAAAGCGCACCTCAACCCCCCCCCCTTCTCCTGAGGACAGAACTCCAAGCTATCGCTATAAAGATCTGCGTCTCAAGGCCAATAACAGTGGTATCCATCTACTCATCACGAAGCCATGACCTCTCGGAAGCACTTATGACCGAATTACTAAATTACTAAACGAACTGCCCTCGCCAATACTTCTCCTCGGAGACTTCAGCAGCTACCATGAAACATGGGAATGCGTGAAAACAGACCCCAGGGGATTGATAATGGCCATCACCTTAAACACTCACCACCTGGTTCTTCTCAACGACGGAAAACACACCCGAATCACCTCCTAAAGGAAACTGCAATCGATTTATCCATTTGCTCCCTCACTGTGTCACCATAACTCGAAGTGGAGTTAAGCCTTCAACACACGACAGCGACCATAACCCAGTCATCATATTGCAATATGCCCACCATTTTCCCTGCGCGTGGACAACCTGCTGACCTCGCTCAACATCAATCGAAAAGCTATTAAGCCTTCATTTTCCTACCGAATCCTTCAAATTAACACACACATATGGATGATCAACCCACCACTGGTCAACCTAGACCTGCAAATCTACCCTAAAGCAACTACTCCAACCAACGCGTACCGGCAGGAATTCCTGAGACTACTCGAGGAAGAATATTTAGAACACCGCCACATATACACTGACGGCTCCAAAACCGCGGACGGAGTGGGAGCCGCCGCTGTGTGCGG